>ML809332.1:58993-71142 GCA_009831015.1 Picea engelmannii
AGTAAGTACTTCATCCTTCTTCTCTTGTCCATTCAATACTTTAGAACTAGGGAAAGAGTAGTATTCTGTCACAGTTTGTTCCAGATCCAGGTGGATCTGGGGAGATTGGTCTGTGTCCGCACTCACGAATTTATCCTTGAACACTCGGTTGCTCAGACCTGATGTCCGTAGAAGAACTTTACATTTTCTCACCAAAGTCTTCCTCTTACTCACCTTTACTACAACCTACTGACTGAATTTAAACTAAGACCTCACTTGCTTGTGCATACCAGTCCAGTTTTCTGAGTTAAGACGATATTTTATTGAGAGTGTGCCCATTTGAACTTTTTTATAACCAACTTGTGACATAAAACTCTGATGGGTATTAGGCTTACCTCTGTCGCAATCCAGAGGTGACTTCCGGTGCTAACAAAAGGAACTATTTTCTAATCAATCATGCATGCAGGAATGATATTTTTCAGCCGAGGTAGCCATGGTAGAGGTAACCGAGGAAGAGGTAATTGCAACAGGGGCCCTAGAAGGCCTAGATTCTCCATTCACTTTGATGTTGACTCGCAAGAGTTAGGCGAGCTATTTCAGGCTGGGTTTTTCAATTGGATTGGGAAAGGAGTGGTACAACCTAGGCCTGAAAGGCCTCCCTTACAAGCTCCACCATCCCCTGGTATTCTCGTACCCCCTCATGTCTCATTTCAACATGAGGTTCCCGAAAATGATGGATGACAAGAGATTGTCCACCCGACAATCTCCAAACATTGTGGCTGGTCCAATTTGTCTTTACCTTCTCCCCTTCCTATCAATCAGATTGTCCAAGATGCACCTTTCGACTCACCAGTTCCGACCTCCCATGCTAGCAAAAGGTTGAAAATTGAGGCACACCATGCCCCTTACAAAGGAAAATCCATTGCTACCCCTTGCTCACCATCCAATGGCTATGATAAATCTGTGTCCTCCTGGATGCATTTGAGGGACGATTATTCTCATGTGATCAACAAGATTAGGCTTAAAGGCTCAACACAACCAAGGGCATATTTAGAGAGATCAAGGGGTGACAGCAGCAACAAGGGAAAGATTGCATCTTAGAGTGGAAAATATGGTTTTTGAGTTTTTATTTTATTTATTTTTTATGACAGTTGACTTCAAAAGTTTTGGACAACATATTTTTTTTGGATATATGAGTACTGTATTTTTGAAAATAATTTCAAATATCAATGAGATAAATTGTCAAACTTGAATGTGATGATGGGAGTCACAAGGAGGGATGTTTTGTTTAATTGACTAAGTTATGTTATGATTGTTAAGAGCTAAAAGAGAGTCACAAGGGGTCCCACCTACTAGTTATTATTTATTTAAAACCCTTATTATGATTTATTAATTTTCCCCCTAACTAAATAGTTGGTTTAGTTTTAGTTAACTTAACTAATGAAGTAGTTCAACTAATTCAACCAATTCTAATTTGATTAAAAGCAAAAGGAAAGGGAGGAACAAAGGGAGAATAGAAGAAGAAACATACTAAGGTTTTCTCTTTGAGTTTGTGTTGAGATAGTTCAGTTTTCATTCATTCCTTAATTGATCATAGGCCTAATTCTTTTTTATGATATCATGGTCATATTGTAAACAACAACATTCGGGGCTGAATTTCATCATTTAGACACTTGTTTTTCAGAGGTGTTAATCTATCTCTGATATTTTGTTTGTGAATTAGTTTTCATGACTGACAAAGGCTATTGTTTAGAATCGAGTGGGAAGCAATCTGTGGCAAGTTGATCCATCTTTCAGAGTTCAATTTTTGGTTTTCTGTCATAGGTCCTTTTGTATGTTTCATCGGGGACATCTAAGTTTGACTTTGGTCCAAAACTTCTTCACGAAATTTTGTATGGAAAATGACTCTTTGATGAATTGGAATGAAATAAAGGATTTCTTTACGTCTCATATATCTTGATTATCAACTTGGTGTCTTTACTTCTGTCTCTATATTTATTTCAGAAACTATTATATTCAGAAAATCATATAAATAATGAATTTTCCAGGAAGCTTTTATTTATAAAAAAGACTAGCCTAAGAACTTGTAATCAATACTTGTGAGTTAGGATATTAATTTCGATGGCTATAAACATAGGGTGATATTTCCTTCTATTTTTCTTTAGCCAAGCATAATCTGAAAATTCTTGAGTAAGATGATTTAATATCTTTTCCTCAACATTTACTTGGCGACCATACTGGGGATATCTTTAATATCTCTCTAGTTAATTTTTATGTTTGATTAGTATCGATACATCTATTTTTTCTAATATTGATTCTTTGATTGTTTTATTTCTTAATGACTGTGCCTGTTACAAGGCAGCCCAATACTGAGCCCGATCTTCAATATCAGACCAACATTGCTTTGAATTTGTTTAACACCATTTTAGACACTGCCAATACCCATGTTGAGCTTAATCATTCATAGGCAGCAATTGAGCAAGATATTAGTTCCCAAGAACGTTGGGAAGCTAGATGAAGAAAACCTAGAAATCGACAGTAACCTTCTTGTTCCTTCAGTTTTTTCCCTTTTTTGATGTCCTTAGACTCTCGTGTCTCCAAAAGAAGAAGAGGCTTATCACCCGAAATTAATCCTATTGCTGAAATAGGAAGAAACATTGTGTTGTCTCCCAACAAAGTGCTCTAAGGAGAAATTTGTCTGATTCATCCAGTTTGTTTTTGTTTCCCTCACCTATCATCCACAAGATGGCATCTAGTGGTGGATCTGGTGGCACTGGAAGTATTTCCTCTTCTCAGTATTCATCTTCATCAGTGATTGGTAGATTATATAGCCACCATATCCCTATCCAATCTACCACAAATCACACTAAAGTCATTAAAAGGTACGAGCTTTTCCAGTTTGAAGAAGATGCCACAACCACACTGTGGCATGTGTCCTCTCCTCTTAATATAGCACCTGCTACTCATCCACTTCCTAAATTCAAAGAACATCTTCCTAGGTTTTTGGGAAATAACACTGTCACTACAAACAAGCACCTGGTGGAATTTTCTAATGCTTGTCACAACATAGGGGCCAATGACAACGATACTTGAATGCACTTATTCGTCAACTCCTTGGAAGGAAAGGTTGTTGTCGATTTCTTTGACCTTCCTCCTAAGATTATGTCTACTTGGAAGGATTTAATATATTGGTTCAGATCCACTTATGGGCAATCCAAAAGCCCAACTGAGAAGTTACGGGAATACAATAACATCGCCTATAAGGATGGCGAGACCATCAAGTCCTTTAACTCGTGTTTCACTAAGTTATGCAATCGGATCCCTGAAATCATTCGACCTCCGAACCAAGATGATTTCATGCATTACTACAATGCATTACCTTCCCTCTACCATCATAGGCTTGAGGAAAAAACCATTGATAATCTCCGTTTTTCTCTGCATACTTGTTTAGAGTATGAAGAACAACTTGAAAGAACATGTCTTCCTCAAGGAGAATCAGTTAAATAGACAGACATGTTCACCCTCTTACAACTAGTACAAGATATGAACAATTGTATGATAGCGTATGAATGAAAGGTTACTGTCTTCCCTCTCACCCCTGGAGCTTCATCCTCTTCTGCACCTCCCTTTAGAAACCCAATTGAAAATAATTTTCATCCTAAAGCTATATTTCCTCAAAGTTGGTGTAAATTTTGTGAGGAACACCATGAGGAAGCAACATGTGAGGTAAGGAAGAGTGCCAGATTAGGATGTGACCTTATTTTTGTGCGTACACCCTGAAATAAGTACAACCCTTAGTATTCAGGTAATTGATATGCTAGTAAGAAATTACTCAATCATCTTGGGAAGAGATTGGAAAAACTTAATAGGTGGATACCTCTTGCTCGACGAGACACATTTATCCATTCCCTGGAATGGTAAAAACATTATAGTCCTTAGAGAGGGAAATATTTCACCTTACATAGAGAGTGTCCCACAGCCTAATGTAAACTATATCGAAGAGGACATAGGAGTGTATTCCATATTTGCTGAGGAGGATAACATTCCCTTGGAATGAATCGATTTGGATGATGGTATGTGGCACATGCATTTTGATGGTGCATTCTCAAATGAAGGAAATGGAGCTGACATTGTCTTGATTTCTCATGTAGGAAAACTTCATAACTTTTCTTATAGGTTAGATTTTTCTTGCATGAACAATGTCACTGAATTCAAAGCTTTGTTATTAGGCATTAAAAACACCTGTAACCTTGGTTGTGGTCACCTCTTAGTTTTTGGGTATTCCGAGCTTGTTGTGAATGTTGTACATAAGATATACTCTCCTAGAAACAAGTTGATGGAACGATACACCCAAACTGTTTGGGCGCTTATGTCAAACCTATTATATTTCAACATCACTCATGCTAAGAAGGAATTGAACTCAATAGTTGATCGGTTAGCTATCTTTGCAGCTTCTTCTAATCGACAACTTTTTCCTCATAGACCTGATTGTACTTTTCAATCTCTATATCATCCGCATATCCCTAAAAATATATAATCTCAATAGGTTTTCCCTAATGATGAGAAAATTTCTACTTTCATTCAAAATGAACCTCTCAAGCCCAAGGAAATTATATCCATAGAAGATGACAAGATTCCTAAGGGCTTGAATCCTCTTGAGAGTTCGTTTTCATTGAGTGATGTAGGAAATAAAGAGAAACAAAAAGAAGAGGATTCAGAAAGGAAGGTGGGTGAAACCATATCCTTGAACATTGGGGCGCCCGAGGCTCCAAAGAATGTTAAAATAGGTGCCCATTGTTCTGATGAAGAGGAAAGGAAGTTTGCCAAGCTACTTGGTGAATTTCAAGATGTTTTTACTTGGTCTTATGAGAATATTCATGGTTTTAATCATGGTCTTATACATCATGCCATCCTCATCAAGGAAGGCATACAACCAGTTAGGAAAAAACAAAGACCTATCAACCCTGCACTAGAAGCAATTATTCGAAAAGGATTGGGAAAAATCTTGAAGGTTGGTATCATCCTTCCAGTCAAGTGTTCTGAATGGGTTTCAAATTTCATCCCTTTCTGAAAAGACACTCAACATATAAGTTTTTTTGTTGATTTTCACGCAATTAAGTGAGCTATTATGAAAGGTTATTCTACACTCCCTAATATAGAAATGATTTTGCAGAAGGTCACAAGGTCACATATGATGTCCTACAACACTAAATGATATGAAAATAGAAGGCTAACTTGTTATGCTATGCAAGCACCTCTACTTCATTAAAATAAACTTTACAGGACCTTGCTTCATGTGTTAAAATATGCAAGATAGTTTATGTGCCAAATTTATGTATCTTCTTGTAAATGCTTATGTGTGAGGAAATGTTATTTTAAATGGTTTAATATGTACTTTAAATAAATACACAACAACACATATTTCAGCAAATAAACCATCAAACTCACAACAATAACAACATGATAAAGGAGTTCACCCCTCTCCGGGCTACATCTCCTTGAGCCTCCATCAATGGACTTGCCTCTCTGGGATTAATTTGTCAAAAGTTCTTTTACAATATTCTGCTCAACTCCAATGGAAATTCTGACTGCACCATTGGGATCCGAACACATAAAAACCCCAAAAATGACTAATAAAACTCTGAAAACGGATCATGGCTCATCAGGGCATGACCTCTTCTACATGTGGCCATAAGCTTCCCTGAGCTTCTCTTTGGAAAAAACACCTGTAAAAGTCCTCAAAATCCACTAAAACCTATCCCAATGTGTTCAAAACATAACAATTAGCCAAAAATGACTATTCAGTCACAGAAAACAAACTTGGACTCACCAAAACATGACCTCAATCAATGAGGGCTTCAAGCTCCCTAGAGCTTCCTGAAACTTCAATGGTAAAAAACCTGAAAAATAAGTCTTCAGATGGCTGTGAATATAGTTCCAATGGATTCAGAACATCCAAAAACCCCTAGCTGGGCTTTTACAACACCTCATTCGGCCAAAAAATGAAGAAGATAGGCCTCCTTCCATTCTCTTCCTTCAAGCTTGCTGTCTCTAGTTCGCCAAAACGCACCTCCTGTATGTTGAACCCAGAACACACTCCAAAATGCATGCTTAAACCCAACACCACCGCATAACCAAAAAATGGTGCAAACCATCAAACAGTTAGGGCGCCCCTAGCCCCTAACCACCGAAGTCATGGGCATATGGGTAAGCACCCGAAACCATGGGCTAACCAATTTTTGAAAACAAACTTAACCCACGTGCCAAAGGTTAAGGTCATATGGGTGCACATACGATCGTGTCTAACTCCATTTGAAATCCAAACTCGCGCCACTCTCCATGTATATAACGGTCATATGAATATATATGTGTGCAACCGGGGCTGGGGCTAAACCCCATCCCAGACCCCCACCAAACGTACCATAGCATAAACTTAAGTGTAATGAAAAAGGTTTACTGTTAAGAAACACTTGCATGGCACGCCGGTTGGGTGGCCTATGCCAAATCGTTGCATATGCGTGGAGGTCACGGTGTCAAGTCCCGTGGACTCACCCATAATTTTAATCATAATCCAAATATAGTATAACTTAAATAAATTTAAAACTATTTGGTGTTAAGAAACATATGGCAGGCACGTTGGTTGGTCAGAATTTTTTAAAGCGCTGCCAAAGGGGGAGGTCTGGGGTTCGATCCCCATGGAATCCATAAGTTTTGAACAAATAACCAATTCAACGGTGCCACGTGGCAGCCCATGACTGGGCCACATGGCACCACGCCATTTGCCCAATAAATGCCACGTGTCAAAATGTTTTTCATTCAAATTTCATCCAATCCAAAAATTCCACATCACCTCTGCCATGTCAGTGTACGATCATGCCACGTCAGCATCTGTACGGACTATACAGACTGCACAATCAACGTCCTTTTTTTACTTGTTTGGCGATTCGAACAGATCACGATATCTCTCGCTCCCGACGTCCGTTTGAGAAGAAACGAGTTGTGTTGGGTTTGTGATGATGAGGGATACACTCTCGTTCATTTTGAGGCAATTCTAAGAATGTTTATTTTTGAGCTAAAATTTGACCCCTGGTCCAGATTTTGATCACGCCTTCCCACTGAAATGCTTTTGGACCCACAAAAGATTATGATTATCTGTCTGAGATTCAATACTCTTCTACTTTCAAGTTCTATCAACTGATTCTACTTGAAAAATCGTTTTGGATAATCACCTGGATACCTTGACATGCCTTGCACTACAACTAGCTATGTCCCTCAACCATTGTTCTCTGGCTGCTGCTGACCCACTGTTCTCTCTGTGCTTGGAAGATTGCAAAAATTCCCACTAAGAATCAAGTCCCTCTTGTGAACTCTTTGACGTCAACACAATAAACTCTCCAATGGCTACAAAAACTTTCCTGCGACATCTTGTCAGAAGCCAAGAAAACCATCAATCTTGAAAACAAAATATACAAGACTGGAAAATGATGCCAAAAAAATCTTTTTGCTCTTCAAGAAAATGGTCGCATCTTGTACTTCATCAAAGAACATGGCATTTTCCTGCATCTTGGTGTACTCAAAATCAACTTACAAGTCAACAAAAACCATCGACTAAACACAAGTCGAAAAACATGATCAACACAACATAGTCATCAAGACAACATCGACACAAGTCGAAACTCATTTGAAAAATATCAACCTTCCCAATCTGACAAGTTGACATACATGATACACAATCATGTTATAATCATGAATCATTCATGATGAACCATCACCAGGTTTACTGCTTACACATACATAAAAACAAATGCATGTGCATGACTCTTCAACTCTCCTTCCACTACAAACATAAGTACACAAACCTGAAACATGTGGGTACATAAGAGCTGAATATGAAAAATATATATGGTTGTAACAAGTGAACATCATATCCATCTTTTACATCCTCCTGGCGAAATTTTGCAACAACAAGAATGTCTTCAAACGAATTGCATTCACATGCAACTTGCATCATACAAGTTATGATAAACTGCTCCAACTTGTCATACTCTCAACATAAATGCACACATAAGGCTGAAAAGTGCATTTACAACAGAAAATGAAAGCCTTACTTGCTCAAGAAATCCAACCATTTCTTACCAAACCAACTCAACGGTGACTTTTTCTGCTGAACATCGTCCGCTTGTGAATCATCTTGACTCACATTGATGATGGAATCTCCTCTTCCATTCTTGCCAAACTCTTTATCCAACTGCTTCTTGTGCTGTGGATGAATAGTTGGATGCAATGTCCAACAAGGATGATTTTAGGGGCTAACTTTCGCTCATGGGGGATTTTTCCATGGTTTTTCCCAAAAAACGATTCGCTATTCTAAAAATTATTCGCCCAAATTCTATAGGATAAAATTATTTTAACTTAAAAATCGCCAAAATTTTATACAAACTATATAAAATCCTTAGAAATTTGAATATTTTTACAAAAATTCCGCCAAACATTTATAATTGGCATATGAAGGATTAGTAAGATTCTCCAATGTTTCTACATTTTAAAATAAATTTCCATCCTTAAAATCACCCCTGATGTCCAACATTGGTCAATGAGATGACCCCTCTTCTGACAATGAGTGCAAATCTTTTGCACCCTCTTTTCACATTGTCTTTGCTTATAAAGTTTCCTGAAAGCGGTTAATCTTTTCCAACATTTTGAAACATGATGGTTATATAAACCACAATATGTACATGGACTCTTTCTTCCATTTTTACATACAAATTTATCATGCTTAACATAATCAAAAGCAACTGAATGATAAGTAGAATTATACCTTGAACATTCACCTTTATCGCCTTTTTGAGGAGGTGAATCTGAAGAGTTACAAGCTCTCCTTTGAAGACCAACAACAGTGTTCTTGTCCTCATCGCTGTCACAACTCTTTCGTTTCACACATTTGCATTCATCTTGAACACAAGCTTTGCATGCTGGAGGGATTGAACTTTCAACAAAAGTTCTTAAACTTTCACCTTTATAGCCTTCTTGAGGAGGTGAACTTGAAACAAAATTTGTTCTTGGAACTTTTTCCCTTGTCTCCTCGACTTTGGAATTTGCTCCATATCTTCGTTCATATCCAAGACCACAATACTTGGGTCTCTCTTCAACAACAATAGGGTTTCCTTTGCCTCATGGAGTTGAGTCTCCATCTCATGCAACTTTTCAAGAAGTTGGTCTTTCTCCTTCTTCATGGCCATCAACTGCTCTTCAAGGGAAATGCTCTCCTTTCTATCTTCACACATCTCTTTCATCGCATATCTCATGGTCAGAATCTCCTTCAACATCTCTTTGTCAAAGAACTTTAATTTTGAAGATGTATGAGAACTATCAATGTTTGAAGCTTCCTCCATCCTTGCAAGATATCAAACTTCAACACAAAACTTGCACAAATACCAATAGCTAAATCTCAAGCTATCAATGGCAAATACATGAGAAAAAAAAACTATGCTCTGATACCACCTGATCTGAAAATAGAAGGCTGACTTGTTATGCTATGAAAGCACCTCTACTTCATTAAAATAAACTTTACAGGACCTTGCTTCATGTGTTAAAATATGCAAGATAGTTTATGTGCCAAATTTATGTATCTTCTTGTAAATGCTTATGTGTGAGGAAATGTTCTTTTAAACGGTTTAATATGTACTTTAAATAAATACACAACAACACATCTTTCAGCAAATAAACCATCAAACTCACAACAATAACAACATGATAAAGGAGTTCACCCCTCTCCGGGCTACATCTCCTTGAGCCTCCATCAATGGAATTGGCTCTGTGGGATTAATTTGTCAAAATTTATTTTACAAGCTACTGGTCAACTCCAATGGAAATTATGACTACACCATTGGGATCAGAACACATAAAAACCCCAAAAATGACTAATAAAACTCTGAAAACGGATCATGGCTCATCCGGGCATGACCTCTTCTACATGTGGCCATAAGCTTCCCTGAGATTTTCTTTGGAAAAAACACCTGTAAAAGTCCTCAAAATCCACTAAAACCTGTCCCAATGTGTTTAGAACATAACAATTAGCCAAAAATGACTATTCAGTCACAAAAAACAAACTTGGACTCCCCAAAACATGACCTCAATCAATGAGGGCTTCAAGCTCCCTGGAGCTTCCTGAAACTTCAATGGTTAAAAACCAGAAAAATAAGTCTTCATATGGCTATGAAAATAATGCCAATGGATTCAGAACATCCAAAAAACCCTATCTAGGCTTTTACGACACCTCATTCGGCCAAAAAATGAAGAAGATAGGCCTCTTGCCATTCTCTTCCTTCAATCTTGTTGTCTCTGGTTCGCCAAAATGCACCTCCTGTACGTTGAAACCAGAACACGCTCCAAAACACGTGCTTAAACCCAGCACCGATGCATAACCAAAAAATGGTGTGAACCATTGAACAGTTAGGGCGCGCCTAGCCCCTAACCGCCGAAGTCATGGGCATATGGGTAAGCACCCGAAACCATGGGCTAACCAATTTTTAAAAACAAACTTAACCCCCATGCCAAAGGTTAAGGTCATATGGGTGCACATACGACCATGGATAACTCTGTTTGAAATCCAAACTCGCGCCACTCTCAGTGTATATAACGGTCATATGAATATATATGTGTGCGACCGGGGCTGGGGCTAAACCCCAGCCTGGACCCCCGCCAAACGTACCATATCATACACTTAAGTGTAATGAAAAAGGTTTACTGTTAAGAAACACTTGCATGGCACATCGGTTGGGCGGCCTATGCCAAATCCTTGCATATGTGTGGAGGTCACGGTGTCAAGTCTCGTGGACTCACTCATAATTTTAATCATAATCCAAATATAGTATAACTTAAATAAATTTAAAACTATTTGGTGTTAAGAAACATATGGCAGGCACGTTGGTTGGTCGGACTTTGTTAAAGCGCTGCCAAAGGGGGAGGTCCGGGGTTCGATCCCCACGGACTCCATATGTTTTGAACCAATAACCAATTCAACAGTGCCACGTGGCAGCCCATGACTGGGCCACGTGGCACCATGCCATTTTCCCAATAAATTCCATGTGTCAAAATGTGATTCGTTCACATCTCAGCCAATCCAAAACTGCCACATCACCTCTGTCATGTCAGCGTACGGTCATGCCACGTCATCATCCATACAGACTGTACGGATTGCACAATCAGCGTCCTTTTTTTACCTGTTTGGCGATTCGAACAGATCATGATATCTCTCGCTCCCAATGTCCATTTGAGACAAAACGAAGACGAAACGAGTTGCGTTGGGTTCGTGATGACGAGGGCTACGCTCTCGTTCATTTTGAGGAAATTCCGAGAACATTGATTTTTGAGCTAAAATTTGACCCCTTGTCCAGATTTTGATCACTATCGGTTCTCACTTGAAACATTATGTGGGACCAACATGAAAAGTTCTAACATTGTTTGGATATTTTGTATACTAGTAGTCTAGCCCTACTTTCAGTTTTTTGCTATTTTCTTTTCTACTTACAGTAGTTTGATTTATGCTTTCTGTTTTTAGCAATTTCCTTTTGCTTTTACATTTCTGTCATTTTATCTCCGTTGTTTTAAATTTTGTAATCTTAATTTTTTCATGAATTTTATTTCTTTTTCTCCTTTTAGTTGATTCTGGTTAAAGAAGAAGATGTTGGATTAGTTCTGCCACAGTGACACTACTGCAATATATCGTTAGTTAATATAAATCAAGCTTACACAACTCTTACGATGTCCCCCTGAAAGCACTTGAATTTGTTATCTACCTTTGTTGTTGTCTTTTAAAGAAATTGGTTATCTCCCGCTTATGTTTTCCATAAATTGCTCTCCTTGGAGTAAAGATAAAATTTTGGTTGAGTGATTATGCACATAGAGATAAATCCCCTCATACTTAACATTTTTCATGAGTTATTCCCAAATTCCCGGTCATTTTTCCATTAAATCCTCTCACTTCACCATATTGCATAATAATTCTGGTTATATCTTCTTGATCTAATGTTCTTGGTCTGTGAAACCATGAGTTCTAAGTTCTAAATCTATTGAAAACAAATTTCCCTGTGGAGATGCCAATTTGTTGACGATAAAAACTGCAACAAATATTTTGCCCACAAAGTATTGCTAAAGCCTATTCCCCCCCA
>ML809332.1:82633-98117 GCA_009831015.1 Picea engelmannii
TAAAAACTATATAAAATCCTTAGAAATTGGAATATTTTTACAAAAATATTGCCAAACATTTATAGTTGGCATATGAAGGATTAGTAAGATTCACCAAGGTTTCTACATTTTAAAATAAATTTCCATCCTTAAAATCATCCCTGAAGCGGGGCTTGGATGGACGAATCATCGATTTTGTTGAATTCCCAACACCATAATCATTCTCATGGTAGAATCATCTAACCGATCCCATTCCATGTTTGGCTACCATGTAACATTTGTTCAATGGTGCACCTATTAGTTTCATTGCTGATATGAACAAGGCACTTTCCAAAGGTTGGTCAACTCATCCATTCCATTGTCAAAATATTCTTCAGCACTAGATGCATGAACTTATCCAAGCTAATTTATTTTAGCTAAACCCCAACATATAATAAAATTAAATTATTTAATTTGATTTATGGTTATCTTATCCATCGTAAGAAACTATAGTACTTCTAGTGGGGAAATCCCCCCTTTAACTACACTAGGGTTTAAGATATAGATAGAGTGAATGACCATCTAAAAGTCAATCTAGTTTCTACTCTACCCCAAACATACCAAAATAAATGAAAAGAAATCAATAGGAGAGAAGATCATGTAACTGTACCTTTTATCCCATGTATGGTGATGAACTCCTCAAGCTCTATAGTTCCAAAGACTACAAGTCTCCTCCCAAGGCTAACCTACATACAAGGATAGGCAAACAAGGACTATAAGCATACAACTTCTATTCATAAATTAGGGTTAGATATCAAATGTAATACATAAATCAAAGAAGAAAACATAAAAAATCATGATTTGGGGCAAGGAAAAGATATTCTTTTATTCATCAAACAAAGACTAAAACTTACAATCTGTGTCAGCCACCATTCTGCGAACCTAGTCCAAGATCCTCTTTGCAATTCTCCAAGTAAAATTTCAATAGGAATCTTCTCACAATATTCTTATCTCCTCAAGGAAGGGGAATGGATTGAATGGAAGAAGAAGGGGTTGAATGAGGGAATACTGAGGAAGTTACTCAAAAAATATTGAAAATGCTTGGGCAAGGAGGGTAGTGAAATTGGGCAGAGTTTCACTATTCTTATGCTTGTATGTGAAATGAGACCACACCACCTCCTTTTATATGACAAAAGGATGGTTATTTAGTTGGGTGATGGGATATAGCAGGTGAATTGGTTGGGAAACCTCCAATAGCCCGTGAATTTCATTGAATTCCTTACAACTTTTAATTTTTGCAACTTTTACAAGCTTACACATGCTTTTTAGTGTGCAACAAGCATATCTACGTGGGATATATAGCATGCATCAACCATATATACGTAGGATGTAGTGGTTCAGGGTGCGTACATGATCTAAAAAATTATTTTTTAAGAAGAAATTCTCAACAATGATTAGGAAAATGATGCAAGTAAGTGGGCCAAGGCCATATATGGATGAATAGGAAATTTTAGGGCTATAATAGATTCCCCCTAATGTGTGAGATCAGAAGAGAAAATGATGACATAAATACCTTACAATATATTCACCAATGTACAAAATCGACTGAGCCCGAGAACAGAGTTTGGTAGGTACCATCTTCAAAACAAAAATTGTCTCTCCTAGGTGAGCATACCCATACTCGGGATGAATTAAATCATGGATACCAATCAAATACACTGCAGATCCATTTCATATAACTATATAAAGTGTATCCGTAAGAAATAAACACTGGATCTACATCTCAAAATCAATTGAAGATATACAAGCATAGTATGTATCTTTAAGAAGATAATAACACCTGTGGCTGGAGGTGAGGCCTTCAAAGATCGAGAAATAACTTCAAGATATTCAAAAATCAGGTAGGAGTACAATGGGAGTGTATAACTCACTACCTTGAGGTCTTCAATGAATCGTCATGAAAATACACGAGGATCTCAATGATTAGGAAGAGAACTTCATCGATTTCGAATCTGGACTCGACTGGACTCTCGAGATGACCGATTCATGGAAGTCAAAAGACAAACTATAGAAAGGACAACTCAGGCTGGGTAAAAATTCCCTTGGACAAAAGAATGAAACATGACCAGACTCGAGAAACATGACATTGACATAAGTTTGTGATGTAGGAGGCAACGTAAACTCTCCATGTGTTTGGAAGAGTAACCAAATGGAGGAAGACACAAATATATGTATCGAGAACAACTTCCTAAGGTCATACTAGATCCCAATGCTTGACGAACAAATGAAAGGATGTGGTTTGTCCAAGGGTGACTCTCTTTGATGTCGAAAAATAAATAAATTCCCATCCCCTCTTTTTGGAATATTCGATTTTTTTGTCTTTTTCAATTTTTTAAGAGCTTGAAAAATAATAAAAGAATTCTACGTTACAAAGGAGAAACGAGTGTCACAAGAAAGAATACGAGTTCCAAGAGCATGGAACATACTAATGCTCAGAGAAAAGAGACATGTGCAGGAAAAAGACACTCGGGGAAAATTCCTCCATGGGTCAAGGTGTCATCTCACAGAAGCAAGACGTGTTACAAGGCTTGAGTATAAGAAATGCTTCAAAGGTTCAGTTGAGAGCAACATGCAGCCAACATTAGGCCAAATACGCAAAGTTGAGACTCACAAATGCGATTAAGAAAGACGCAATGAGACCCCTTCTATGTAATTTTTATGAGCACAAAGAAGGTAATCTCGTTAATTTTTTCACGTTTAGAGAGTCTGAAAAAACATAAAAAAGACTCCAGGGAGTGCCTTTTTCAGAGATAGTCTAGTCAGTTCGAAAAAGGGGTAAACTTGCACCGAAAAGACGTTTATTCAAAACCATTTTAATGAGTGTGACATAGACAATATCACTCGACAATCTTTTCAATTTTAAGGAGTCTGAAAAGATATTAACTATGGACTCACATCCTTTTTCTGAGTTTAGTCTCCTTAGCTTGAAAAAGTATAAAAGTAACTGAGGAGAACTCTCCTAGCGAGGTGAATCTCTCGAGGCGTACCTTTTTCTTCTATAATCTACCGGGTAGAAAAATATTTAAATTCATGTCATTAGATGTTCTTCTGGACCAATTTAATGAGTGTGAAGGAACAAGGTCACTCGATGATCTTTTCAATTTTAGGGAGTCTAAAAAGAGCTTAACTATGGACTCTAGTGTGGTTCCTTTTTCATAAATAATCTCCAAGGCCCGAAAAAGGTGATAAACCAAAACCAAGGAGAATGTTCCTAGAGAATACTCTTATAGAGAACCAAAGTTCCTAGAGAATACCTTTATTCGTGAAATTAGCCATCTGAACCGGAAAAGGGGTAAACTACCGACGGACATATGTTCCTTCAAATTTGAGTTTGGCGAGTGTGAAGGAAAAGAAGATTGCTTGAAAATATTTTTATTTTTAGAGATTTTGAAAAGGGCTTAAAGAAGACTCCAGGGGGATACTTTTCTCAGTTAATCTAGACAAGATCGAAAAGAGTAAATGTAGTCTCATTGGATGTTGCTTTCAAATTTCAAAGTGAGCTTGAAAGACAACAAAGCGTGCTCATTAGGGAGTCCCGAGGGTAAGGCCAAGAATGATGGTGCATCAAAAGAATGAGGCTTTAACTCGTAATCATGATAGGACTAACAAGGACTCCCAAGCCTATATTCATAACTGACAGCATGGACGCAAAAATGTGGCAAGGATCTACCTAGGGCATCCATGTAAAGGTAGGCTATACCACCTAATTAGGACACTTATAGAGAAACAATGAAGGTTCTGTGTTTCACTTCGATGGGGTCGATCCTTGGATAAAGTGGAAAAGACAACGAGATGCAGAAAGTGGAAATGGAATTCTAACTTATATGCAAAAAGTTGAAAAAATGACTTTTACCAAGGGATACCAAAAAGTGACCCATCCCCAAAAAATTACCAAACCAAAAGGAAAAGAGTATTGGAACATCCAAAAAGAAACCCAGAAACAGAATCAAGTGATCACCAAGCCAAAAAGAATGAAAAAGGGGGTCATAAGGGGGTCAAAAGGGCCAAAACATTCTATAAATAGAGGTTAACAACTCATTTTGACCATTGGAATTTGAAAATCAACCAAAAGGTGAAAAACCCCCTTCGCTAAAAGAGTTGATTCTCGGAGCTTCAGTGGATGAAACGACATTCTACTTGGACCAAGTAAGTACAAATTCCTCCCTCTTGCATTTCAAATCATTTTTATGCATTAGTTTTAGGTTTTAAGGGGGAACACTCTCCTAAAAAGAGCGGCCCTGCATGTACACGGGTTGTCTAAGGACATCTCGCATATGTACTTGGACAGGAAACCACCATCCCACATACATATGCGACTTTGTAGGATATAACCCGCATACACCTTGAAACACTTTGAAAAAATAAAGATGCAAGTACTAACTTCCTCCAATTTTCCACGAAACATGATGTGTATTCACTGGAGGTAGAGGAAGCATGAGGACATTGATATTTTGGTTGACGATGACCCTATAGCCATCGCCGCACTAAAACATTGTGGACTATGGAAGTTTTTCAAATGTCCATTCATGAGGGCACAACCTAGGCTTCTCAATGCTCTTGTGGAGTATTGGCACCCGAATGCAAAGGCCTTTATTCTAGAGGGTCAATCATTATCCCCCACCACCAAGGATATCTACTTCTTGACTAACCTCTTGAGGAGAGGGGAACCAGTCAAAATGAGGAATTTCCCCATGGGCCTTTCAACATAGAGGATTATCTTTAGATGTATTGTGAGGTTGGAACTGAGAAGGTAGGTTCTCGGGTGGTGATTCACAAGATCACCAGTCTATCTTTGTACCTCTTCACATAATATTACTCTTGATCGGGTGGATTATTGGATTCGTGGCTCTACATTAGGCCTCCTGGGCACACATGAATTGTGCCATTCAATGTTTGGAGGAAAACATTTTTTATTGGAGTACGACAATGTTGGTGGGCATGAAGAGACAACTTACAGAGTGTCGAAAGTGTACCAAAAAGAACTTTTGGTTCGGTACCATTTTTTTCTCCTTCTTCAAGAGGGTGCCCAGTCTCAGCCCTAGAGAGACGGTATAGGGGCATGTATCCTCCTTCCTAGTAGTGATCAGGTGGGCAACGTTGTTGCCACGACAGGGTGGACAGAGGACCATAGTGGCCTTCAATGACACATTCTTTGACTGGTGGGCATGAAATATCTCATTGATCAAGGATTACCCATATTCCGGGATCAACTTCTCTAAAGACCCTGACATGCCAGTGCCTCCCGACAAGCAGCAAGGCGAGATAGGTAACATACTTTTTAAAGTTTATTTAATTTTTTAAATTTCATATATATCCTTTTTATGCGTGTATAGAGTATCGAAGCTAGGTGACACGTAGTAAATTCAATCCCTCACTTGGTGAAAGTACCAATAGCAATGAAAATAAACATAGGAGTAGGATGTGCCTGAATCTTCCGAGAGAAGGTCTGGCATGGGTGGCACTTCTTGACTGCCTCCACACAATCCTTGATTAACGAGGGCCAGAAGTAACTGGCACGCAGAATCTTTTGGGTTGTTGCCAACCCAGAAAAATGACCTCCACATGATCCAGTGTGTCTGTCGTTCAAAATGAGCTCTGCTTCTTCATGGATAAGGAATCACTGAAGAATGCAATCTACACCTCGACGATACAAAATATCATTGAGTATAAGATAGTTTCACGCTTGATGTCGAATTCAGCGACGCTCATCACAGGAAGCAGAAGTGGGGAACTTCAAAGTCTGGAGATACACAAGTATATATCCATGACAGGGGTCCGAAGATGCAATTAAAAAAAGATATCCCTTAATAGGTGATTCTTCAAGCATGATATCACTAGACTCGACCGAAAGTTTCGAAATAAGTTTGGTAAAGACCAATGAATTTTTGGATTTTTCCATGATCAACCATGATCCCTGTTGTCAATACAATAAAATCTAAGAGATGACATGTCGTCACGAAGAAAATGCACTTGTTAGGATTCAAGTGAATCCTATAGTAGAAACATCACTCAAAGATTAGTCAAATATGGGCGAGATGATCGGATCTCTTGCGAGAGCATGATGCTATATCATCAAGGTAAGCCTTGACTGTGTGTCTAAGGTAATGAAAATAAAATGACATGGCCCGCTAGAAGGAATCTCCAGCATTCTTCAAGACAAAAAGCATATTACGATACGTGAATGTCCCCCAAGGACAAATAAAATTCATTTTATGTTGGTCCTTGGGTTTGATTTGAATCTGATTGTATCCCAAGAAACCATACATGAATGAAAAGACCTCACAACCAACGCATTCATCGACAATCTGATTGATAAATGGGGTAGGTAAATTAACTTTTGGATAGGCCTTATTCAATTCATGGAAGTCCATACACATGTGAATTGTGCCCTGTTTCTTATTAACCAAAACCATGTTTGACATCGATTTCATCAACTGTATAGGGTAGATAAAACCAGCTTTGAGAAGTTTCTCTACTTCTGCCTTAATTGCTGCGAATTTTCGAGGATTGACTGGACGAACCTTCTATCAAATTTGTTTGGCATTGGGATTGATAGAACAAGGCTTATCTCCATTCATGGTCAAAATGAATTATCCCGCCTCTATTCTCCTTAACTCGGGAATAAATTAAGATCTATGATGTCTATCATCCCAAGTTCTATCAGGACCAGTCATTGTCTCGAGAATCACCTCGTCTGAGGGAAAGACAAAGTTTAAAGGATCTTGAGTGGAAAAAGAATCTTTATCCCAAATAGGTTGAAGAACTGGATTTAATTCCTGTGCGAGAGTTGGATTGAGGTTGGTCAAAGTCCGCGAGACAATTTTATATGCAACCTCAGCTGCAAATAAGAGCATGGCCATGTCACAATTCCCTATCCCTTCCATCGAAGCCGATGGGGAAGGTAAAGTCCACGGATCATTAAAGTAGTTCGTTCAAAATTATGGTAGTTGCAAAATTACATACCTCGGCTGGTCAGGAACTCCCAATATAATCCTTACATAGCTAGAAGGCAACGGGTAATAAAAATTTCCCATAAATGACAGAAACAAACTGACACCTAAATTGATAGTGAAAGGTTGCGGATTATCAATCATTGAGACTGTGGAATCCCCCGATGAAGGGTCAGTATGAGAGTAGGACAACTTACCATCATGTGGAAAACACAAGACTTGAAAAACTGTAGCAACCACCACATGCATCGCATAATTCCAACTTCTTCCTAACAACAAGTTGTAGTCGAGAGGCACATCGACCAGTTCAACTTTGACACACACAATTTTACCTTCCAACTGCACAGGAAAGGAAGAAATAATTATGTGTGGTCTAAAGGATCGACTGTCGAATGTCATAAGAAAATTAGGCAGCTAAGACAACTCAGGTTGGCCAATGGCCTTCCAACATGAAAATGGCATCATGCAAGTCGAGACACCCTCATTAACCACAATACAAAAAAATGTTTTGTGTAAAATATTTTGTGGTGTAGGCCACTAGTATCTGAAAAGCCATGTGGTAAGGAAGATGGGTTTTTAAGTCGGTTGGATCAAAAACAATCACTCCTAGGTTACAAGTCTCTATCACCCCCAAGGCAGATAAAAGAGATTTACTCTACAAGGGGAAGCTTTGGAGGACCTCCAAAGCATACATCGCGTAAGGGGTCTATGCCAGATCTTATACAACGAAGTATTTCTGGGTGGCCTTCATGTTTGGATTGTGAGAAGCCTTCTTAAACACACCTTTTGGGATGTGATTCATCATTTCACCCACCACCTTATCGATTTGGAGAGGAGTCAAAGGGTTAGTGGCTTCCTTTCCCCTCCTAGAAGATTCTGACATTCCGTAGTCTCGAACCCTGGTCACTAAATGAGCCTCGACATTCATCGTATAAATATTTACGGTCGGATTGTTATTGGTGGGCACGGGGGGTCCTTGACTGCCCCCTATCGCGCTCGTGGATGCGGAAGCCTAAGCCATGTTTTTCCCTTGTGGAAAAGGGTTTATTATCACAATAGGTTGTTGTTGTGCTAATATATTTTGGCCTTCTGCAAGCCGAGGGAACATATGAGTCAGGTGGTCTTCCATGCAGAGATTAGACAAATACTTCGATTTCTTCTTCTCCATTTTTCCCCCACCGACATTATTGGTAGTATTTTTATCCCTTTTACCCTTCTTATTTCATTTTTTTTCTTCCCCTTGGACTTTTGTTTGGCCTTAGGGTTCGTGGACTGCACATTGTGTATGTTCGACGTCTGGGTAGGGGGAATGACCGAACTCAGAGTCTGGCTGGCCATAGTCTATTGTGTCGAAAATTGTTGCAATTGATTTGGCAACAGGTCTATGGAATTGCTTTGTGTTGATCCCATAATACCATAGGCATGGGGTCCATAATTTTTCTTGGCCTTATCGAGAGAAGACCATGACACATCCCAAAAAATCTTGTAGAGCATGCCAGATTAAGAGTAGATTAGTTCAAGCTGTTGGGCTCTCATAATCGCCTCCTCTTATAAAAACACTTTGGAAGTCACAACCTCCTTGGATACACAGGGAACCAAAGACTTAAAAAACCACTCAAAAAAAAAATCAGGAGGGACCTTGACATTAATTAATCTCTTTCTATGTTGTCATTCTTGAATATGATCAGAGATGTGGTCGGCCTTGGTTTTCTCAAAGTTGTCCATCAATTCAATGTTGGCATCGTATCTCACAGGTAACTAGAAATGCTTCAAGAAAACAAATTCCAAGTCGTTGAAGTAAGAGTACCTTAAGCCATCGATCTCAATATACCACTTTGCAACACCCCCCATAAGAGTGCATTGAAAAAGGAGAAACTGGACATAGTCGTCATTCAACAAGTTTGAAGAGCACCATAAATGAAAATTCTTCACATGAGCACCTGAATCTTCGCCAGGCTTTCCCTCAAATTTTAGAATATCTGAAGGTAACTTAGTTGACATGGGGGGCCAACGCGGATTGTGAGAAATTGGGTCGTTCAGTAATCTCGACAAATCTAGCAGATGTAACGTTGCTAGAAACGATATTTTTGGTTGTGAATTATTTACAAGAAAAGAGGGTCCTGGATTTTGAATGGAAACATTTTTCCAGAAAAAATTGTACTGTTATCCAGGGTTTTGGTAGAAACCATGGCCTCAACCAACGTAGGGTAATTACTTCTGTTGGGGTGTCATCAACTGACTCCCAAAATTGGATGACATAGCCTATATGAGGATTGCTCCCTTTATTGTGTTCCAAGGATGATGGAAGGGGATGCCCCTAGTTGATCTGATGGACATGGGTACAAATCCTTTCTAGGGGTTCCATTGAGCATGGAAGGGGTTTTCACTGACCAACATTGCTTGCAAGGGAATCAATCCCTGCCAAGGCTTCCAAAGACCCTATGTGGAGAAAACTCCAGTTGTCATTACCTGTGAAGGAATAATACCTTGCACTAGGTTTTGTTGACCAAAACTGGGGTTTCCCCTAGCCAAGACAATAGCCGAAGAAAAAACATTGTTCCCAAATGCATCGACATGTAACGACATAGATCCCACCGACATTGTATAAGACGAAGGTCTTAAAATTCCTCCACCAAACAAGCTATAATTAGCGTTTGGCCCGATTGGCTATTGAAAAGCACCACCGAGCGAAGGGGACGGAGGAGGACATGGATGATTTTAGGGGCTAAATTTCACTCATGGTCTAATTTTCCATGGTTTTTCCAAAAACGAGATTCGCTATTTTAAAAATGATTCGCCCAAATTCTATAGGATAAAATTATTTTACCTTAAAAATTGCCAAAATTTTATAAAAACTATATAAAATCCTTAGAAATTTGAATATTTTACAAACATATTGCCAAACATTTATGGTTGGCATATGAAGGGTTAGTAAGATTCGCCAAGGTTTCTACATTTTAAAATAAATTTCCATCCTTAAAATCATCCCTGGAGGAGGTATATGACCCCCAGCGTAAGGGATATCATTAAAAGGGACTGTAGTGCCCTCGACTGACCCTTGAACGAGAGATTTTGAGCTCCATGTCCCTAGACCCATGGTCTGTAAGATAGAATAAGTAAGAACTAAGTTGGTATCAAAGTCAGGCATCCCATACGAGAAGGGAGGGACTGACATGCTCTAAGTACAAAATACTGGTCATAGATGATAATGTTATTGGACCATTCCCTGAAGTTGAGGGAGTTGATACCACTATGGTCCTAATTGGAGAAGGTGGGAGAGGAGGTAGGATGACCACTGTAGTAGTAGTCATAACGATAGTATGAGGACTCTCGGACAAAGTAGCAACATTTTCTTCCATTTCTTCTCATAATACTATGTGGCTCTCAAAACATGTCACCTCAGAGGGAACAACCTGAATCAAGATTAGCACTGACAAGTTAGTAATCAGAGGGTTATCTAGCTTGAGATATCCTGTCCCAAGATGAAAAATGATTGGTTCCTCCAGAGTCAAAAAGTATCCTCATAGATTAGGCTCAGGCACAGTTTCCTATGGTTGGGTCTCTTCGAACAACCCTTCTTGATCAAGTCTTCTCCTTAACGGTGGCAGAGGCAGCTCCAAAGTAATTGAAGACAGGCCTTGAGGCCTTCGCGTCCAGTGTAGATTTTGATCTTCCACTTTGTGAAATGATCAAATGACATAGTAAGGCTTGACTAGCATAGAAAAAAAAACACACACTAAAAAGATTCCTAAAGATAAATCAAGCAATCGATTATCTAGTAGGAAGGACAATTTTGCCAATTGACACAAGAGAAACTAACCTAAGTGAAACTTGAACATGGAAGCACCCTTCGGGTATACTTTTTGAAGTGTGATTTTTTTCCTTTGGTTATGGAAGTATGCGAAGATAAAGGAAGAAAAGGGAGAATGCGAACTTCGCAAAAGACACAGTGATTGTTACTGGGTCGAAGTGAGAAAAGGAGAAGAAAATACGAAGCGAAGTAAGTCATTGGATGAGGAGATCAAGGGTGATAGATCAACAAGAAATAAGGATCATGGACAACTCAAAAAGTGGAAAAAGCCACCGTTAGATGATTTGGAGCACCGCATGAGAAGGAAGGAAAGATAGGCTGGTGAAGCCCTGAAAATATGGGTCAAATTGACCTAGGGTTTTTGTATCTAGCATTTTGGGACACCTAGGTTTCAACCTAAGGATGTCGGTGAGCTATTGTAATGTATAAATAAAAATCATGAGGACCTAGTTTGGGTTGGTACGGTATTGTTGAGTATAGTTGTATTGAGGATTAAGAGTGATTATTGTTGTGTGAGAGAGAAGCACTAAGTGTGAGAGCCTTCTGGTATTGTAATATCCTCAGTTGGGTGCGAAGATTGATCCTGCAGCTGGGTGCACAGGAAGGGGAGAGAAAGAGAGGAGAAGAAAGAGGATTTGCTAGCTAAGAGTGTAGACAAGAACTATATGCTTTACCTTACTATATTATAGCACAGTTCTGTGGACGTAGCCCTAGAGAGAGGGTGAACCATGTATATTTTGTGTTGTGTGTGATTGGTATTATGTCTCTGTCATTGATATACTGTAATTGCATTACTCTTATAGATCTGATAAGTATATGTGCAGGGTAGATCCAAGCTGATAAGTGATATATAAATGTTGTGATTTTCTTGTGTTAGATCCACTTGATATTCCTTTTGGTTGTAGACATCTCTGTCCTACAACCCCCTCATAACTGCTTCGAATGAGACTACATCTGCCCCTGCGAACCTTGGGTCTGCTCTTGTGCCAACAAATGGTTTTGTTGTCGGGACATGAATCTTGTTGAGGGAATCTCAAGGTGGTTCCCATCGAAGACAGAGATTCAAAAGTGGATAGAGGATCAAGAAAAGGACTTCGTTGAAGCCTAGAACAAGAACCCTAATATTAGTACAAATAATTGGTTTGAGAAATATATCTTCACTGATATACACAAAATTTTCTTTGGGGGAATCCATCAGGAGCTATATCAGTGGCTAGCTATATTAGCAGATACCCAGTTTGAGATCCGATCTAGACCTCTTGTGGTTTGAACATCAGAGTTGATCAAGAAGGTCCAAAGAGTTGATAGCATTGTATCACGAGTAGTAGATCATTGGTTCGATAACACCATTGGAGGGTACATCACATAGTTTGTTGTTGACATAATAGAATCATACAACCAAGCTAAGAGATACTTCTTCAAGGGACCCAAAGGAAAATTTTTACAATTCCTGAAGTTGAGACTCAAGATTCTATTGCATGAGAAGAACATCTTGAAGATACAATAGATTGGTCAGATCTAGAAAGGATAATGTTCAAGAATTTGAACAGCGACAACGACACAGAAGATGGAAATACGCGCAGTGTGAGAGTGTTCTGAGAAGTTTACCTTGCAAACTTGTTTAAGCATAACTACGGGGAGGAGGGTTTCTACAGTGGAGAAGAGGTAGAACGGACATATGAAGAACATTCAGAACCCGCTAGGGAAGAGGAAGGAAAATTTGAAGAGCTTCACTGGGGAGAACCTGAAACCTCAGAAACTGCACCAATCATCGAAGTAAGTACTACTATCCCTCCTCATGATTTAGTAGTGTTAAGAAACCAAAGTAATCGCAGTCACTAGAGTGTCGAGAGAACTGTCAAGAGTAGTCCACCACATATTCATTCAGGAACCCTAGGAAGATCTATGGAAAATGAGATGGGGCTTCCTATCTTTAGGGGAGATGGATCTGAAGATCCTGCTCAACACTGGTTCCTATGTGAAGCCGTATGGAATATTAAAAATGTCACTGACGAAGCTGTCAAGGACCATGTGAAAAGATGTGAGGAAGTAGCAGTCAAATGCCAGAGTCATGCAAACTTGTTAAATGTGAAGTCGCGATATGATCTGGGCTGTCCATTTTAGAAAGACACATGGCGCAAGATCCGACTGATCATGATTCTGAGACTCAAAGGTTTGAGCATGGAGCACAACATGAATTCACGAAACACGAAATCACAACACACTTGAAAGTTGGGCCCAGGATCATAGCCCATGGTCATACAGAAGAAGAGCCATAAAGAAAGGGAAAGTGCTTGTCGAGTGGCTAGCAGTTGAGGTTGTTCGAGCAACTGATCCTGGTAGTCATTTTCAAGGCAAATCCAATCGTTGATCGATATGGGTTGTTTTGCGATTTTGAGCATCGAGATATTTGAAAGAGAGGGGAGTGAAAACTCCCTAAATGTGAAATATCAAGTTTTCATATGAGATAATCATGAGGTCATGGCCCACGGTCACGTGGGGTAAGGAGAAAGGAGCTACGCAAAGAATAAGAGCACCCGATTTGGTCACAGAGAAAGATCTGTGTGACTTCTATGCACCAGAATTGACTCAAAGGAATTATGAGTTCGCTAGGAACATTCATGGGTGTCATGCCTCGTACTAATCCCAATAAATGTTGTTAATGTGAATGAAGAATGTGGTTGAAACCTCATTTCACCACATAAATGGAAAGCATGGAAAATATTGTCGTGAAGGGAAGACTGTCAGCCAAAAGTTACCTATCATGGATTTTCTTGTGAAGCCCATACCGATTCAATCTTGCGTCTAACAGAAGAATGTAGGTGCAGTATGACAAAGAAGATGCATATGCCAAGCCTTGAATGCAATGACCAGAGTGTGCTTCTGAAGGGAGCAAGTTGTTTTGAGTATAAATACTCAGTTTTTATATTTTGTTAGGGTCGATGGTAGAGCAAAGCTCCCATATTGTAAAGTTTTAAATCAAGATTTTGGTTCTCTAGTTATGCTCTTGTAATATGGGATTTCTTGTTTAATGACAATCAGCTTCCTTGCTCCCTCTTGTTTCCCTTCAATGTTGAAAGAGTTCTTGATTGACTGATTCACATGAATTATTATGACTGTATTATGATGAATGTTTGATTATAGTGTTGTTGTAATTCCTTTCAGTTTCTTTGAGACTTGAATTTCAAGAAGATCTTGTGTTTAAATTTTTCCTCCTCAGTTGCTCGAAGACCTGATGTCCATAGCAGAACTTTATATTTTCTCACCAAAGTCTTCCTCTTACTCACCTTTACTACAAGCTACTGACTAAATTTAAACTAAGACCTCACTTGCTTGTGCATACCAGTCTAGTTTTCTGAGTTAAGACGATATTTTATTGAGACTGAGCCCATTTGAACTTTTTTATAACCAACCCGTGACATAAAACTTTGATGGGTATCGGGCTTACCTCTGCCGCAATCCAGAGGTGACTTCTGGTGCTAACAAAAGGAACTATTTTCTAATCAATCATGCATGCAGGAATGAGATTTTTCAGCCGAGGTAGCCATGGTAGAGGTAACTGGGGAAGAGGTAATTGCAACAGGGGCCCTAGAAGGCCTAGATTCTTCATTCACTTTGATGTTGACTCACAAGAGTTAGGTGAGCTATTTCAAGCTGGGTTTTTCAATTGGATTGGGCAAGGAGTGGTACAACCTAGGCCTGAAAGGCCTCCCTTCCAAGCTCCACAATCCCTTGGTATTCTCGTACCCCCTCATGTCTCATTTCAACCCGAGGTTCCCAAAAATGATGGATGGCAAGAGATTGTCCACCCGACAGTCTCCCAACATCGTGGCTGGTCCAATTTGTCTTTACCTGCTCCCTCTCCTATCAATCAGATTGTCCAAGATGCACCTTATCACTCACCAGTTTAGTCCTCCCATGCTAGCAAAAGGTTGAAAATTGAGGCACACCATGCCCCTGACAAAGGAAAATCCATTGCTACCCCTTCCTCACCCTCCAATGGCTCTGATAAATCCATGTCCTCCTGGATGCATTTGAGGGACAATTATTCTCATGTGATTAACAAGATTAGGCTTAAAGGCTCAACACAACCAAGGGCATATTCAGAGAGATCAAGGGGTGACAACAACAACAAGGGAAAGATTGCATCTCAGAGTGGAAAATATGGTTTTTGAGTTTTTATTTTATTTATTTTTTATGACAGTTGACTTCGAAAGTTTTGGACAACATTTTTTTTTTGGATATATGAGTACTGTATTTTTGAAAATAATTTCAAATATCAATGAGATAAGTTGTCAAACATGAATGTGATGATGGGAGTCACAAGGAGGGATGTTTTGTTTAATTGACTAAGTTATGTTATGATTGTTAAGAGCTAAAAGAGAGTCACAAGGGGTCCTACCTACTAGTTATTATTTATTTAAAACCCTTATTATGATTTATTACTTTTCCCCCTAACTAAAAAGTTGGTTGAGTTTTAGTTAACTTAACTAATGAAGTAGTTCAACTAATTCAACCAATTCTAATTTGATTAAAAACAAAAGGAAAGAGAGGAACAAAGGGAGAATAGAAGAAGAAGCATACTAAGGTTTTGTCTTTGCGTTTGTGTTGAGATAGTTCAGTTTTCATTCATTCCTTATGTTATCTTCCTATAATGTATAGGATCAATTGGTGACTGGGATATTATCTGTCTCTAGTATTTTTT
>ML809332.1:98130-118821 GCA_009831015.1 Picea engelmannii
AGGAAAAAGAAAAAGAAAAAAGAAAAAGAAAAGAAAAGAGGGCATAAAAGAATATCAATAAAAGCCCCATGAAATAATAGTAACTTGGTCCATACCTTTCAAGCATGTCCAAGTTCGTTTTTAAATTTGATGTTGATAGGGCAGTGAATGAATTTGGATAAACAGTTTAATCTTAGCCAAAGTGTCTAGGTAGATTAGTGAATAAATCTGACCAAACTGTCTAATCTTGGTTAGATAGCCCTAGGGTAGGGTAAATTCTTAACCCAACAGTCTAATCTGGGTTAATTGTCATAGGAAAATAGGTTAGCATGTAGGTTAGTTGCTTTGTTGCTTCATTTCAATAAGAACCATTTTGTTGTAAATATTGCACCATGTTTTCAAATGCTTAAAAGGATCGTTTGCCTAGCCCCTTGGTGGTGTCTACTTGTAAAACGTTGGAAAAACCCTTAAAAAGCATTTATCCTAAGTTTTTTCCCGGCGCATGTGTTTTCCAGGCAGATAAGTTTGGCTTTTCCATGCAGAAGATGGACAGAGATGGTAGACCTCAGGCAGTCACAACGTTGACCTCCTTGTTCAAGCACAACTCCACAGAGTACAAATTCAAGAAGTTCATATGTTACCCATGATTTTGGTCATCATGATGATGTAGGGATGATGGTGTATTCAGGCTCTTCATTAGAACTTTTTCCTGAGAAAAGTTACCTTTATCTCTTTCCAGAAATCACATTTTTGAGGACTGTTCACAGGTTGCTAGTATATTTGCCTGCAAGAATGCACGATTCTCGCAGGCTGCCTTAAGCCAGGGTGCAAGAAGTTCGCACTGTGTTGAATTGCTAGGGTGTGAACTCTTTCTTAAGCAAGGAAAAAGATGAATTATTGAAGTTTCTAGAAGGGAATATTCTAGAAGGATGAGATGGCATTCGAATGGTTATCCTAGTATTGGATTCCCTGATATTTTGGGATCATTCTTATCCAAGTAACCAATTCATTCTCTCCTATATATTGAGTGAACTCTCATGGAAAAGGTTAAGCAAACAAGGAAACGCAAGTATCATTGGAGAATTGGTGAAAGATTGTGTGAAGGACTGAAGCTATAGCAACTAAGGAACCCCAACAAGTTTATCAAAGGTGGTTGATATTCTTCATACAAGTGAGCAAGTGTTTGTGTCAGAGCCAAGGGCCATCGAAAGGAAGTTTGTGACATCAAGGCTCAGGTTGTAATCTTTACTTTCCATTAATATGATACAGTAATATGTCCCTTTCCCATAAAGCTATTGTCACTTTATTGTATAATTCCTTGATCATATACATAGATTAACTGTTGAATAGATCATGCTTTCTTCACTTTGGTTGGCTTATATTGTCTTGGTCTTGGTTGTACGAGAGCACTGGAGCGAAGCAGGAGCAACAAAGACTATAGGAAGTGATTATAAGGTATGCTACTCATTCTTGCCTCCTACTTAATTCAATAGTTGAAATCTAGGGAAAGAGTATTATTCTGTCTTGCTTTGTTCTAGATCTAGGTGGATCTAGGGAGATCGATTTGTGTCTGCACTTACAGATTTATCCAATAACATCATCGATCAGTTCTACCACCCTGTGGTCAGTATGCTAGGTGGCAATCCCAAGCCTCGGATAAACGATGAAGTCCAGAGGATCTTGCACCTCTCGGATAACACAAAGATGGGTGATTGGTATTTATACTAGGATTATACCGAGATCAGAGTATACGGGTGCGAGTTAGCATCGTATAAGCTACCCAAATATCTGCCTGTCAGGATTTTTTCTTTAGAATATATAAAGCAGATTATAAATTCCGATGACATCCACTTTGTGTCATTGAAGAAAAAGAAACAACTTAGAATCAAGGGGCAGATTGGCTCCTTCATCTGCAACAATTGTGGCACTGGGGAAGAAGCGGACAGGATGTTGAGGGAGATGAAGTTCATAATGAGATTCCCATGGCATTATGATCCTTGTGGGATCATTTCATGGATGAGGGTCAAGAACAAAAACATTCCATCTATTCATGATCCCAGGCCTAAACTTGAAATATTTGCAAATCAGACAGTGTGGGAGCCCAACACATTGGTAGAAATAGAACAACAAGGTCCCCCTGCCACTGTGTCACCAACGACCACGCCACAGGTCCAAAAAGAGAAAAGGTCGAGGCAAGATTTTTCTCCGCCTATCATTGAGGTATCTTCTGAGGAATTCCAGCTACATACCAAGAGGCCTAAGACTGCTGTAGCTCCTGGCCCGACCGGGGAAAAAGACGCCCCGTCTACCACAGTGACCAAAGTTGGTATTCCACCCTTTGGTTCGAGCCTCCATAAGGCCATAACCCCAGCAGTAACAGAGAAATCTACAAATCCTCCATTGACCACCAAGCCAAGCAAGGGGGGACCGAAGCTGAGTATGTTCGAGAAGTATGAGCTAATAAAGAAAAAGAACCAGACCCTGACCAACAGTACTTGCGCTCAGTTCTGGAAGCAGACGTTGACTGCGCAACATAGGTTGTTGTCTTCATTTGACACAGAGAAGGGAAGAATGCACATGGCCTTCCTCCAGGCACAGGTACCAGATCCAAAGGTGATCACTAACTATAAAAGGGCCACCTTTGAATTCCAAATGAAGGTCGTGCATCCGGCTAATCAGATGGATCTACACAAGCAAATGGGAGAAATGGTTTTCTACACGTTGGCGCATGCTTCCACTTTTGCGTCTAGATTGCAGGTGTCCCTGAACAATGTTCAAACACATCTCAAGCTAGAGAAGATATCTTCCTTTGCAAAGGACAATAGGATCAAGACTTTGGAGGAGCTGGTCCTCAAAATCGGTTACGATCCTTCAAATGTGAAAGTAGCTGAGGAAATGATCAAGAAGAAGAATTATGACATAGCCTCCCTAAGAAAACAACTGAAGCTCCCGCCCATAGAGGATTCGTAGGCGAAGGAGATAGCGGAGAAAGAAGGAGAGAAAGATGAGATGTTAAAGCTACTCATGGAGCAGAATGCCCAAATTAAAGAAATGGAAGCTGAGATGGAGAAGTTGTTAAAAGAGAAAGAGAAATTGAAGCCAATGCAAGTCATTCCATTGAGCACTATTCTGATTTCAGGAGTGAGCGCAGCATCAGAGACAAAAATTCCATCCGCGACTCCATTGACATCACAGGAGAAGACAACTGACCTGGCTAAATCCATGGAAAAGATGAACCTGCAAGAGACAAAGATCAGTAGGCTTAAAAAGGAAGTTGAGAACCTTCAGGAACTCAAAATTTCCTTCCAAACTAGCCTCTCGAAGGAAAAGAAAGTGACAGAGCAGCTCAAGCAGGAACTACAGCAACTCCGGAAGCAAACAATGGCAGGGAAGACTTTGGATGAAGTTAAAGAGAATATATGGACACACATTACTAAGTCCATAAACGAGATATGGACCATGATCCAAATCATGTTTGAGAAGAATGAGTTGGTGCTGAGAAGCAAACAAGCCATTGAAAAGATCAGAGTAGAATTGGGAGACATGACAACACAGGCGAACGAGATCATCAAGTTCCTCAATTCTAAGACCAGGGAAGAGCTATAAGAACTGAAGATTCAAGACAAAACAAAGACCATCCTTGAGGTCAAAAGATTTTTGACCAAGAGAGGATTAATGCTTCATATGGAAGAAAAGGTTCAGGCCATGGACCTAGGGGTACATAAATTCTTCAGTAAGATTGAAGCTCTCCAGAAGAAAGGTCTTCCGGGTCTGAAAGTAATCAATGATAAATTAATGACACTCCTAGACTACAAGAAGAGATTAGCCGAAGTGGCTAAGGACAGTTCAAAGTTTGCAGGTATTCAAGGGAGAGTCACTAGCAAGGAATTCCTAGATGCCCTCCAGTGGGACATTTGTATCCAACACGAGATTCGATACATCTTCCTCACAAATACGACATTAGCCAAGTACACAGAAATGGACGAAGTGTATCGAAGACTTCTCAAAGTCAATGTGCCCAGTCATCTTAGATGGGAGGAGCTCTGTGATCTGATCGATTAGAAGATGAGTTGTCCTCATCCAGTCAGCTGTCCATTTAGATGAAGTCGTGCAAAAGCTTCATCAACGACCCACCCAGAAATCAACGTGCAGTTGCACCACATCATCAAGCAGTTCCTAGATTTAGGAATTTTGTTAAGTTAGTTAGGCTAAAAATAGATTTAGCACGTCCTGGTCATTAATGATAGGATATTTGTAATTTAAGTTATAAATACTTCACCTTTCGAAGTATTGGGGGTCGTTGATCTTCACACCCTAACGCTATTAGACTGTAATCTTTTTGAAGACATCTTCCATTAATAAAAAGGAGGCACTTTTACAGGATTCTTGCGTGTACTCACTGGTGACGTTTTTCTCTAAGTTAAATGTTATTCTCCCTTTGTTATCATACTGTTTTCTACATCTAATCTTTAAGAGTAACGAATGTTGCAGGATTTATCTCGTATACCCTATTTCTGACTCGAAAGATTTTAATGTTTATCTTCTGGTGTTTTCAATAAAGAAATTCTTAACTGCTTCTTTGTTGAAATTATCTTTCTCATCTTTTCTTCTATTCATCATTTAAGCTACTAAAAGATCCAGTCATTATATTATCTCTCCCTGTGAAAGTTTTTCCCTTTACGTTTCTAGTTTGTATTTCATATTTTATTAAAACACAGACCCCATAGCCTAATGGATGTGTAGACTATCCCAACCAATTCGAAAAACACTTTGACAATGAAAAACAACCTATTTCTTTACCTAGCCTAATATTTAAAGTTGGAAACATAGCTGAATCATATAGAGAGATCCCTCTCTGAAGTTGGAAGGGCTAGATCCCAGCTTCAAAAGTGGTTGGATAAAGTTACCTTAGTAGATTTCTTCTACCGTCAACCTCTAGGAAATTTACCAAGTGCTAACATAGTGGCGACTCAACTGGGGAAGAACATAAAAATTAATTTTCACGTTCTCTTTCCCCTAAAAAGAAAGTTTGTTCCTAGATATTGCAAATTTGAGAAGAAAGTAATGTTTAGAGGTTGATTAGATTTGTACATATTATTTTCAGACTCATAAAACTAAAAATATATATATATATATAAATCAAAAAGAAATCTGGCTCCCAAGAAAGTCTATACTCGATCTCATCCAGACCCAGAACCTGCGATAGTGACAGATAACCCTGAACAGTTGCTTAGGAAAAAGACCGTAGCTGAAGGCTCAGTCAGTCATATTTCTTTGCGTAAGTCCCTTTCCTTTTCAGGAGACCATGTTACCTTCTGAAACCCTGACTATGACACCTTTTCCCAACAGAGCCTGGTTAGAAACCAGTTTGATAGTTTTGTGACTGGAATCACTTTCGACCCAACCGTTTTACAGCCCCAAACCCCTGAAGTTTTGTCTCCCACTACGAAACTGCAAATCACTCCCTCAGTGCCATCCAGTCCCTCCTCGTCCTCGTCATCAGTTACTACCACACCGATAATCCAGTCTGTTATCCCACCTCCTCCGCACATCATGGAAGCTCGATATGCCCCCTTGGTGTTGACTCCACCTCTTCATGCCATGCTTGAGGACTACCAAACAAGACTCCCACAGTTTGATGTGATGGGACCTTTGAGCGCACAACAACATGTAGATAAAATGAATGATTATTATGATCTGCATGAAGTAGATGAAGCTGACGTTCAAATGAGATTGTTTGCCCAAAGTTTGACATGTGACGCTAAAAAATGGTACAAAGGGTTGCGTGCCACCTTAGTCCTTGACCTGACCGCATTCCAAAGGAGTTTTCTAGACAGATGGGAGGTAAAGAAAAACCCTCTTCAAATATTGTCAGAATACGAAAGTATTAAAAGAAATCAAGGTGAGACAGTACAAGATTACTGCACTCGTTTCAATAACCTGTACAACACAATCCCAGCTGAAATCAAACCTCCACAGGGTTTGGCATTGATAAAATTCCCTGATGTTTTTGACGCTGACATGTCATACCAATTAAGGGAAAGAAATTCCACCACCCTGGAAGACATGCAGAAAAGTGCAATAAGTGTGGAGGCCAATTTATTGGCAAAAAGGGCACGTCAGAGGTCAGAAAGGAGAGTCACAATTAAAGAAGAACCTTCCAAATCAACCTCAGATTCCAAATTGGATTCTTTGGCTAGAGAAATGGAAAGAATGATGGAAAGACTTACTGTGTCAGACCGAAATCCTCCAAGAGAAAACCCACCAACTCCTCAGGTTCAAAATCCTAACTTCAGGAGAAACCCTCCTCAAATCAGACAGAGAGATCCTAGGGATCAAAGAGAGCAGAGAGGTCCAGTTCAACAGATTAGGCCTCCCCTGGAAGAAAATTATGTTGATGAAGGGGAGGAAGCCATTGAGGAATTGGAGGATACCCACATAAATCTCATGGGAATTCATGATAATGAAGCTATTTTCCTTACCCAAGAAGAACAATAACTTTTTCTTCTCAACCAAACAAAAGCAAGTGAAGAAGCTGAAGATGCAGAACAATAGGCATTCAAAAATTCCATTTTGGAGGTACATCGACAATATAATATGTGGAGTAAAAAGACAGAAGGGGGTTCCCCAAAAAAGACGATTGAAACGAAGAAGGTGGTCGAAACCAAGAAGGCCCCTGAGCCCTCTACCGAGAAGATTCTAGAGAAGAGTACTGCCGAAGTTCCTGTGAAGAGAAATTTTACTATTCTGAAAAGATTGTCACAGCCTGAGGTTTCACCTGTTGACCCACCAAGTACTTCTGGCCAAAAGAACATGCTGGACAAACCATAATTGATGAGCCAAGGAAGACCTCCTACACCCTTCAGCCTTGAGGGGGAATTAGCCAAAGTAAAAATTCCCATCCCACTTTTAGAGTTGATGAACAAAGACGTTTATCATTCACAGATGATTAAAGCACTAACCATTGAACCTGACATAGACACGAAGGCCTTAACCATTGGATCAACAAATCATTCAGACACTGCGAACCTTACTGATGATCAACCTGAACTTCTGTTTGGACCTGAAGTAGATGGTCGAGATGATACTGGTGATGTCACTCCTTTTTACATCAGTCTAAACATACATGACCTGATCTTGCATAACGCTATGCTGGATTCAGGTGCTTCTCACAATCTGATGCCTAAAGCAGTAATGGAGAAACTGGGACTGGAGGTCACTAGACCTTACAAGGATTTACACTCATTTGACTCCAATAAAGTTATATGTATTGGTTTGATCAAGGACCTATGCATCACCTTGGTTCAGATTCTTGCGAAGAGCATGGTAATGGATGTGGTAGTTGCAGACATTCCTCCGAAGTATGGAATGTTGTTGTCCTGGTCTTGGGGGGCTAAGCTGAGAGGAACCTTGCAGCTAGATATGTCTTATGCCACTATCACAGTTTTCGGGCAACAAAGAAGGCTATACAGAGAAACACTGATGAAATACATGGTCAGTAGCCAAGAAAAACTGCACAACTATCCTCTTTACTCTGTGCATTCTGACTTGGATTATTTTATCTTGTACAATGATGGTGACACGGGAGAAAACGATACTCAGTTGTAAGAATATACATCTAGTCAAGAGGAGGGCCAAGAAACCATTGAGGTATAAAGGATGAAAAACGTGATAACTGAGGAATTACCGATAGATTTCTGGAGAATGGATTTTGATGGAGCAATGAGCAAAGAAGGAGCTGGAGCAGGAGTCTGGCTGCATAATCATAGAAACAGGTATTCAGAAAACCATTCTTACAAGTTAAATTTCCAATGCACTAACAATATTGTCGAGTATGAAGCCTTGATGCTCGGTCTAAAGCTTTTAAAAAGAGTTGGTGCAAAATAGATTATGGTAAGAGGTGACTCTGAGTTGATAATAAAGAAAATCAAAGGTGAGTACGCTGCCAAATACCCATGTCTTAGAGCTTATAAGGATGTTGTTCTTGATGCCCTTAGATGTTTCACTGAAGTTGACTTGCAGGTAATTCCAAGGGGACAAAACATTCTTGTGGACAGAGTGTCTACGTTAGCAGCCACATGCAAGATTCCTTTTCGCCCGACTCACCCATACACTGTGGAGGTGAAATGCAGACCAACCGTTCCCGATAATATCAGGTACTGGAAAGTGTTTGGTAATGATGATCAAATCGAAGACTTTCTGCAGTGAAAAAATGATTTTGAATGTACAAATATAGATTTAGAGAACGAAGATGAAAATGTAAATAGATATGATTTTGAAATTGATAGTGTAAATAGCGTAGATTCAGGAGAACTAGGCAACGACGAAATGGATGCCGATGTTTTTCATTTGAAAAGCAATGTTTTTCCTAGGGGTCTAGTTCCTTTAGAGGACCTGTTTGATTTTAACGAGGTAGCCAAGAAACCCAAAATTGAAGCACATGGAAAAGAGGTAGAAGATTGTAATATAGGGACCGCAGAGAAACCCAGGATAGTCAAATTGTCTAAATCATGACCCCCTGAGCAAAAACTGAAATACATTGAGTTGTTCAAAGAATATTCAGATTTCTTTGCATGGGGCTATGAGGATTTGAAATCTTATGATACTAGCATCATACAACACAGGATTCCCATAAAAGAAGACCAAAAACCATTCAGACATAAACTTAGGAGGATAAATCCCAAGTTGCTCCCTCTGATAGAAAAGGAAATCAAAAAAATGTACGATGCCAAAATCATAGTCCCTTTGTGTTTTTCCAAATGGGTCTCTAATTTGGTCCCTACACGTAAGAAATCTAGAGAAATTAGACTGTGCATTGATTTCTGAAATCTGAATAAGGTCTCTCTGAAGGACAATTACCCCTTGCCTAAAATGGACCGCATCCTGCAAAGGGTGGTCGGATCTAGTCGAATTTCTCTGTTGGATAGGTTCTCGAGTTATAATCAGGTCTTAGTTCACTTGGATGACCAAGACAAAACCGCCTTCACGACACCATGGGGAACTTTCATGTATGTGAAAATACCTTTTGGTCTGATGAATGCAGGGGCCACATTCCAGAGAGCGATGGATATCGCCTTTGTGGAAGAATTGGGTAAGTTTATTGTCGTCTATTTGGATGATGTAACTGTGTTTTCTAGATCTGATGACGAACACCTGCGACACCTCAGACAAGTCTTCAAGAAATGTAGAAGGTTTGGGATTTCTTTAAACCCTAAGAAAATCATTTTCGGGCTGGAGGAAGGCAAACTGCTAGGACACATCATCTCCAAGGATGGAATCAAAATAGACCCCAGCAAAATCGAGGCCATACAAAAATTAGAACACCCAAGAAACCTTAAAGAACTATAGTCTTTCATCGGGAGAATAAACTTTCTATGAAGATTCATTCCCAATCTAGCCAAGCTCCTTAGAAACATTACAAATATGCTAAAAAAGGATGTGAAAATAAAATGGGACTCTGCGTCTAGACAATCTTTCGAACAAGTCAAACGAGCACTCACAGAGGCCCCTGTCTTAATCAATCCTGATTTTACTAAGGATTTTTATCTTTTTTCTTTCACTTCCGAACATACTATAGCAGCAGTCTTACTACAAAAGAACAACGAGGGGTATGAACAACCCATAGCTTTCTTTAGTAAAGAATTAAGAGATGCTGCTTTGAATTACAAGATAATGGAGAAACAAGCTTTCGCCTTGGTAAAAGCCATAAAAGACTTTAGGGTATACATTCTCCATTCCCACACCATAGCATATGTTCCGAATGTGGTAGTAAAGGACATCTTGACACAGGACAATCCGGATGGAAGAAGGGGCAAATGGATTGATGTCATTCTAGAATATGACATAGAGATTAAGCCTACGAAACTAATCAAAGGTCAAGGCCTTGCTAAATTAATGGCTGAATCTAACTTCCATACTCTTGACATTAATTTTTTAGCTGCAGCAGATGAACAGGGCGAGATGGCGACTCCAAGTGTGAGAGAGGTATTTCTCAACTCTCCGTGGTATGCAGACCTTATATTCGTTTTGAAAAATTTACAAGCTCCCCCTGGTTTGACTAAGACTAAAGCTAGATTTTTAAAGTTGAAAGCCTTAAAATTCTGTATTCTAGAGGGCAATTTGTATTAGAAAGATTCTGGAGGCATTATGTTAAATTGTCTATTGAAAGATGAAGTTGATAAAGTGTTACAAGAATTTCATGCAGGAGAATGTGGTGGCTATCTGAACTTGAAGGTCACAACCAACAAAATACTCAGAGATGGATTTTATTGGCCCACCCTATTCGCTGATGTACATCATAAAGTGATTGCATGCCATCAATGTCAGTTGTTTGAAAGCAAAAGGAAACTCCTTCCTCTTCCTCTGAAACCGATCTCAATTGAAGCCCCTTTCCAACAATGGGGACTGGACTTCATTGGAGAAATACACCACCCTTCTTCAGGCCAACACAGGTGGATTCTCACTACCACCGATTATTTTACCAAATGGATCGAAGAAGTACCAAGCAGGCAAGCCACTGACTATGTTATTATCAAATTCCTTGAAAATAATATTTTGTCTCGCTTTGGATGTCCTAGAAAGATTATAACTGACAATGCAGTTGCTTTTCGGTCGAAGAAGCTCATAGATTTCTGCAACCAACATCACATTGGTTTGGGGAATTCCACAGCCTACTACCCTCAGGGGAATGGGCTGGTGTAATATTTAAACAAAACCTTGGTAAATATCATCAAGAAAACATTGCAGGAAAACAATAAATCATGACATAACAAGTTGGTGTTTTCCTTGTGGGATGATAGACTGACCACCAAGAGGTCAATTGGTATGTCACCATACTAGTTGGTCTATGGCACATAAGCAGTTTTCCCCACATCCTTAGGAGTCCTTGTCATGAAGTTGCTTCAAGATATACAAGCCAAGACAAATGACTCACAGAGAAGGATCAACCAGATGATCCATTTACAGCAGTCTAGGGAAGACGTTTTCAACAAGACTCAGGTAATCCAAGAAAGCATCAAAAATATTTTTGACAAAAGAACCAAGGAAGATGATTTTGAACTAGGAGATTTGGTGCTGAGATGGGATGCCATAAATGAAGACAAGGGAAAGCATGGAAAATTTGACAGTCTATGGAGAGGTCCATACATGATTCAAGCATTCAGGGGGAACAACACCTTTTTGCTGAACAATGCTGATGGGACAGATCTACCAGGAGGACCTGTTAATGGCAGAATGTTGAAACATCATGTTCCGCCTCAGTAAATATTCGAGTTCCACTCACCATTGTACATACCATTTTTATTTTTTCACTTGCATTTTTTGAGTGAAGAACATTAGTCAGTTGGTTGAACCCCGAAGAGAAGGCCCTAAGCTGCTAACCACTGTTTTTCAGATTTTTTGAGAATAAGACCAACAAAGGTTACTAGGCAGAAATTTTCAGAATGACAGGAACCAAGATTCTTGGCACTTCACAGGGCAAGTACCATCCCCAGGTGGAGCTGTTGTTATCCTCCTATAATGTATAGGATCAACTAGTGACTAGGATATTATCTGTCTCTAGTATTTTTTGTTGACAAATGATTTTTCATTCTGCGAAAAAAAAAAAAAAAAAAATTCAAGAAAAGCCCCATGCAATAATAGTAACTGTGTCCATACCTTTCAAGCATGGCCAAGTTCGTTTCTAAATTTGATGTTGATAGGGTAGTGAATGAATTTGGCTAAACAGTTTAATCTTAGCCAAAGTGTCTAGGTAGATTAGTGAACAAATCTGGCCAAACTGTCTAATCTTGGTCAGATAACCCCGGGGTAGGGTAAATTCTTAACCCAACAGTCTAATCTGGGTTAATTGTCATAGGAAAATATGTTAGAATGTAGGTTAGTTTCTTTGTTGCTTCATTGCAATAAGAACCAGTTTGATGTAAATATTGCACCATGTTTTCAGATGCTCAAAAGGATCATTTGCCTAACCCCTTGGTGGTGTCTACTTGGAAAACCTTGGAAAAACCCTTAAAAAGCATTTATCCTAAGTTTTTTTCCGGTGCATGTGTTTTCCGCCCCCCACTTAAGCCCCTTGCACATATCAATGGTCCCGAATGTGGCACCCAAATCTACGGTGGACAGAGCATTCCGGACCCCCCCCTTGACTGTTCTGCTTTTAACCGGGGGGGGTCTGGAATCGGTGATAAGACTCACACTCATCTGGATGGCTCAAGATCGGGTGCTCAAATCAAACAGTCAATATAGTATTCCAGACCCCCCCATTCATTCTTCCTTTAACGGAAGTGGGGGGGTCCGGAATGAGTGTTAAACATAGCACAAAGATCTGCGGCTCAGAAACAGGCGCTCAGATCAACGACCCAAAATGAATTTTGGAACCCCCCGGATGATCTGTTTTTAACCAAGGGGGGGGGGGGTCTAGAATGGTTTTCTTCCTCTGGAAGGTCCCATGTTATACGTGGCATCGATATATTACCCCGAGTCCCATCACCATATGCTAGCTGACAAACCTCTGTCACCATTGGACGCCACCCTCCACCTTTTCCCGAATTGGTCATGTCCCATAACTACTGTCAGTCCTTCCCCTCTATTCACTCGTGTCAAGCCCCTTATTATGAATTTTACCTCCAATCGATAGCCTCCATGTCACCTGTTCATATCCCTCAGTCACTATCACCCACCATCTCATCCTCAAGTGATTCGTTGGCCCTTTAGTACTGGATAACCTATCCATTATCTAGCTGACCTGCCTCCCGCGCCCAACCGACCCCCATTTAAATAAAACTACCGTTATTCCCCCTTACTTCTGCCATTAACCCATCACACCAGATAAATTCACCACTTACCCCTCCATTACAGTCTGTTTTCCTCATCCACAATCAGTTGCCCCCACTAACGTTGTGTTTTGTTGTAGGTACTGTTGCAGAAATTGTGCCAAAATCCAAACAAACATAAGGAGAGGAGAATCTGTTTCTCCCATCTCCTATAGACCTGGATAGGATCCCACTGGTCGACAAAGACTGATTAATCGTGGATACTAAATGCGATTTTGATTTCTCAGACCTCCAGTCATGGCTCAGGGAAGTTTTCCTAGACCAGAGTGATGAAATCGGACTCTGGGAGTCCAATTTACCCCTCTACCTTTTCCCTCAGATCCACCATTTTCCTGAGTTCTCTCTCAAATGTCAAGCTCACTATATTCCCGAACAAAGAGCCATCATCTCCTCGTCCAGAGAGATACTGTTCCTCATCACGCTCGAATCCATAGACCAGATTATGAAAATCCCCCGAGCAGACTCTGGGTCTCCCATCAACCTGGAAATTCTCACGGAATTGTACCAAAAAATGACCTTCCCCCAAAGAGCTCAAATATTCGAGCTTTTCCTTCCCCCATCCACTCAATTTCCCTCCACAAATCCTCCTTATCTGTCTTCTCTATTCTCCACAAAGGGAAACTAGGTCATCTCATCCCTTTGCGCTTTGTTAGGATACTATTCCGATCAATGGGTTGATGAACCCATTCTGGGTTTTCTATCCATATTCTCTACTGACGAGAAGCCCACCACCCAGTTTGATTTCAGCACATTCTTGGCAGACAATATTCACGAACAGTTCATGAATTTTGGCATAGAAGGCATGTTCAAATACTCATCAGTACTAGCATACTTGTTCGTCTTTTTCCAGGAAGATAAGTTTGGATTTTCCATGCAAAAGATGGACGGAGATGGTAGACCTCAGGCAGTCACAGCGTGGACCTCCTTTCTCAAGAACAACTCCACAGAGTAAAACTTCAAGGAGTTCATCGATCAGTTCTACCACCCTGTCATCTTTATGCTAGGCGGCAGGCCCGAGCCTCGGATAAACGATGAAGTCCAGAGGATCCTGCACCTCTCAGATAACACAAAGATGGGTGATTGGTATTTATACCAGGATTATACCGAGATCAGATTATACGGGTGCGAGTTAGCACCGTATAAGCTGCCCAAATATCTATTTGTCAAGATTTTTACTTTAGAATATATAAGGTAGATTATAAATTCTGATGACATCCACTTTGTGTCATTGAAGAAAAAGTAGCATCTTAGAATCAAGGGGTAGATTGGCTCCTTCATCTGCAACAATTGTGGCGCTAGGGAAGAAGCGGATAGGATGATGAGGGAGACTAAGTTCTTCTTGAGCTTCCCATGGAATTATGATCCTTGTGGGATCATTTTAGGGATGAGGGAAAAGAACAAAAACATTCCATATATTCATGAGCCCATGCCTGAAATTGAAAGATTTTCAAATCAGACAGTGTGGGAGCCCAACACATTGGTAGAAATAGAACAACAAGGTCCCCCTGCCACTGTGTCACCAATGACCACGCCACAGGTCCCAAAAGAGAAAAGGCCGAGGCAAGATTTTTCTCCGCCTGTCACTGAGGTATCTTCCGAGGAATTCTAGATACATACCAAGAGGCCTAAGACTGTTCTAGTTCCTGGCCCGACCGGGGAAAAAGAAGCCCCGTCTACCACAGTGACCAAAGTTGGTATTCCACCCTTCGGTTCGAGCCTCCATAAGGCCATAACCCCAGCAGTGACGGAGAAATATACAGATCCTCCATTGACCTCCCAGCCAGGCAAGGGGGGACCGAAGCTGAGTATCTTTGAGAAGTATGAGATGATAAAGAAAAAGAACCAGACCCTGACCAACAGTACTTGCGCCTAGTTCTGGAAGTAGACGTCGACTGCACAACATAGGCTATTGTCTGCATTTGACATAGAGAAGGGTAGAATGCACATGGCCTTCCTCCAGGCACAGGTACTAGATCCAAAGGTGATCAATGACTATAAAAGGGCCACCTTCGAATTCCAAATGAAGGATATGCATCTGGCCGATCAGATAGATATGCACAAGCAAACAGGAGAAACAGTTTTCTACACGTTGGCGCATGCTTCCACTTCTGCGTCTAGATTGCAGGTGTCCCTAAACAATGTTCAAACACAACTCAAGCTAGAGAAGATATCATCCTTTGTAAAGGAAAATAGGATCAATACTTTGGAGGAGTTGGTCCTCAAAATCGGTTACAATCCTTCAAATGTGAAAGCAACTGAGGAAATGATCAAGAAGAAGAATGCTGACATAGCCTCCCTAAGAAAATAGCTGAAGCTCCCGCCCAAAGAGGATTCGTAGGCGAAGGAGATAGTGGAGAAAGAAGGAGAGAAAGATGAGATGTTAAAGCTACTCATGGAGTAGAATGCCCAACTTAAAGAAATGGAAGTTGAGATGGAGAAGTTGTTAAAAGAGAAAGAGCAACTGAAGCCAATGGAAGTCATTCCATTGAATGCTATTCCGATTTTGAGAGCGAGCACAACATCAGTGATAGAAATTCCATCTGCGAATCCATTGACATCACAGGAGAAGACAACCGACCTGGCTAAATCCATGGAAAAGATGAACCTACAGGAGACAAATATCAACAGACTTAAAAATTAAGTTGAGAACCTTCAGGAACTCAAAATTTCCTTCCAGACCAGCCTCTCCAAGGAAAATTAAGTGACAGAGCAGCTCAAGTAGGAACTACAACAACTCCAGAAGAAACAACTTCTTTGTTGAAATTATCTTTCTCATCTTTTCTTCTGTTCATCATTTAATCTACTAAAAGATCCAGTGATTATATTATCTCGCCCTGTGAAAGTTTTTCCCTTTACGTTTCTGGTTTGTATTTCATATTTTATTAAAACACAGACCCCATAGACCAATGGATGTGTAGACTGTCCCAACCAATTCGAAAAAAAATTTGACAACGAAAAACGACCTATTTCTTTACCTAGCATAATATTTAAAGTTGGAAACATAGCTAAATCATATAGAGAGATCCCTCTCTGAAGTTGGAAGGGCTAGATCCCAGCTTCAAAAGTGGTTGGATAAAGTTACCTTAGTAGATTTCTTCTGCCGTTAACCTCTAGGAAATTTACCAAGTGCTAACACCTTAATTTATCATAGGCCTAATTCTTTTTTATGATATCATGGTCATATTGTAAACAACAACATTTGGGTTTGAATTACATCTTTCAGACACTTGTTTTTCAGAGGTGTTAATCTATCTTTGATATTTTGCTTGTGAATTAGTTTTCATGACTGACAAAGGCTATTGTTCAGAGTTGAGTGGGAAGCAATCTGTGGCAAGTTGATCCATCTTTCAGAGTTCAATTTTTGGTTTTTTGTCAGAGGTCCTTTTGTATGTTTCATCGGGGACATCTAAGTTTGACTTTGGTCCAAAACTTCTTCACAAAATTTTGTAAAGAAAATGACTCTTTGATCAATTGGAATGAAATAAAGGATTTCTTTATGTCTCATCTATCTTGATTATAAACTTGGTGTCTTTACTTCTGTCTCTATATTTATTTCAGAAACTATTATATTCAGAAAATCATATAAATAATGAATTTTTTAGCAAGCTTTTATTTATAAAAAAGACTAGCCTAAGAACTTGTAATCAATACTTGTGAGTTAGGATATTAATTTCGATGGCTATAAACATAGGGTGATATTCCCTTCTATTTTTCTTTAGCCAAGCATAATCTGAAAATACTTGTGAAAGATGATTTCATATCTTTTCCTCAACATTTATTTGGCGACCATACTGGGGATATCTTCAATATCTCTCTAGTTAATTTTTATGTTTGATTAGCATCGATACATCTATTTTTTCTAATATTGATTCTTTGATTGTTTTATTTCTTAGTGACTGTGCCTGTTACAAGGCAGCGCAATATTGAGCCCGATCTTCAATATCAGACCAACATTGCCTTGAATTTGTTTAACACCATTTTAGACACTGCCAATACCCGTGTTGAGCTTAATCTTTCATAGGCAACAATTGAGCGAGATATTAGTTCCCAATAACGTTGGGAAGCTAGATGAAGAAAACCTAGAAATCGACAGTAACCTTCTTGTTCCTTCAGTTTTGTCCCTTCTTTGATGTCCTTAGACTCTCGTGTCTCCAAAAGAAGAAGAGGCTTATCACTCGAAATTAATCCTATTGCTGAAATAGGAAGAAACGTTGTGTTGTCTGCCTAACAAAGTGCTCTAAGGAGAAATTTGTCTGATTCATCCAGTTCATTTTTTTTCCCTCACCTATCATCCACAAGATGGCATCTAGTGGTGGCTCTGGTGGCATTGGAAGTATTTCCTCTTCTCAGTATTCATCTTTGTCAGTGATTGGTAGATTATATAGCCACCATATCCTTGTCCAATCTACCACAAATTACACTAAATTCCTTAAAAAGTATGGACTTTTCCAGTTTGAAGAAGATGACACAACCATAAAGTGGCATGTGTCCTCTCCTCTTAACCTAACACCTGCTACTCATCCACTTCCTAAATTCAAAGATTATCTTCCTAGGTTTTTGGGAAATAACACTGTCACTACAAACAAGCACCTAGTGGAATTTTCTAATGCTTGTCACAACATAGGGGCCAATGACAACGATACTTGCATGCGCTTATTCATCAACTCCTTGGAAGGAAATGTTGTGGCCAATTTCTTTGACCTTCCTCCTAAGATTATGTCTACTTGGAAGGATTTAATCTATTGGTTCATATCCACTTATGGTAAATCCAAAAGCCCAACCGAGAAGTTACGAGAATACAATAACATCGCCTATAAGGATGGTGAGACCATCAAGTCCTTTAACTCACGTTTCACTAAGTTATGCAATCGGATCCCTAAAATCATTTGACCTCAGAACCAAGATGCTTTCATGCATTACTACAATGCATTACCTTCCCCCTACCATCATAGGCTTGAGGAAAAAGCCATTGATAATCTTGGTTTTGCTCTACATACTTGTTTAGAGTATGAAGAACAACTTGAAAGAACAGGTCTTCCTCAGGGAGAATCAGTTAAACAGACAAACATGTCCGCCCTCTTACAGATAGTACAAGATATGAACAATTGTATTATAGTGTATGAGTGAAAGGGGACTATCTTCCCTCTCACCCTTGGAGCTTCATCCTCTTCTGCACCTCCCTTTAGAAACCCAACTAAAAATAATTTTCAACCTAAAGCTATCTTGCCTCGAAGTTGGTGTAAATCTTGTGAGGAACACCATGAGGAAGCAACATGCGAGGTAAGGAAGAGTGCCAGATTAGGATGTGACCTTATTTTTGTGCGTACACCCTGAAATAAGTACAACCCTCAATATTCAGGTAATTGATATGCTAGTAACAAATTACTCAATCATCCTGGGAAGAGATTGGCAAACCTTAACAGGTGGATACCTCTCACTCGACGGGACACATTTATCCATTCCCTGGAATGGTGAAAACATTATAGTCCTTAGAGATGGAAGGATTTAACCTTACATAGAGAGTGTCACACAACCTAATGTAAACTATATCAAAGAGGACCTAGGAGTGTATTCCATATTTGCTGAGGAGGAAAACATTCCCTTGGAATGAATCGATTTGGATGATGGTATGTGGCACATGCATTTTGATGGCTCATGCTCAAATGAAGGAAATGGAGTTGACATTGTCTTGATTTCTCATGTAGGAAAACTTCATAACTTTTCTTATAGGTTAGAGTTTTCTTGCACCAACAATGTCACTGAATTCAAAGCTTTGTTATTAGGCATTGAAAACACCTATAACCTTGGTTGTGGTCACCTCTTAGTTTTTGGGTATTCCAAGCTTGTTGTGAACTTTGTACGTAAGATATACTCTCCTAGCAACAAGTTGATGAAACGATACACCCAAACTATTTGGGTGCTTATGTTGAACCTATTATCTTTCAACATCACTCATGTTAAGAAGGAATTGAACTCAATAGCTGATCAGTTAGTTCTCTTTGCAGATTCTCCTAATTGACAACTTTTTCCTCATAGACCTGATTGTACTTTTCAATCTCTATATCATCCGCATATCCCTAAAAATATATAATCTCGACAGGTTTTCCCTAATGATGAGAACATTTATGATTTCATTCAAAATGAACCTCTCAAGCCCAAGGAAATTATATCCATAGAAGATGACAAGATTCCTAAGGGCTTGAATCCTCTTGAGAGTTCATTTTCATTGAGTGATGTAGGAAATAAAGAGAAACAAAAAGAAGAGGAGTCAAAAAGGAAGGTGGGTGAAACCATCTCCTTGAACATTGGGACACCCGAGGCTCCAAAGAATGTTAAAATAGGTGCCCAATGTTCTGATGAAGAGGAAAGGAAGTTTGCCAAGCTACTTGGTGAATTTCAAGATGTTTTTGCTTGGTCTTATGAGGATATTCATGGTTTTAATCATGGTCTTATACATCATGCCATCCTCATCAAGGAAGGCATACAACCAGTTAGGAAAAAACAAAGACCTATCAACCCTGCACCAGAAGCAATTATTCGAAAAGGATTGGGAAAAATCTTGAAGGTTGGTATCATCCTCCCAGTCAAGTGTTCTGAATGGGATTCAAATTTGGTCCATGTCCGAAAAGCCAATCAACATATAAGGTTTTGCGTTGATTTTCATGGAATTAAGCGAGCTATTATGAAAGGTTATTCTACACTCCCTAACATAGAAATGATTTTGTAGAAGGTCGCAGGGTCACATATGATTTCCTTACTTAATGTCCTTTTCAGTTACAATCAAATCGAGGTAAAAGGGACAAATGCTTACAAAACCACCTTTATCACTGATTGGGGTACCATGACTTATCAATGCATGCTTTCTGATGCAAGTACCACTTTCAAAAGACCTATACAAATAACTCTTGATGAATTGATCAGTATTCATATCTATCTTGATGATCTAATTATATACGTTAAAGGGTTGATAATTATCTCAGAGTTCCAAGTGTTATTTCTGGGCCCTTTCAAAATTGATTTCGCCCTAGGTACTAATTCTTACATTATAAAGGATTTACAGGAGCATTTGTTATGCTACAACACTAACGATTCTTACTTGAAACATTACGTGGGACCAACATGAAAAGTTCTAACGTTGTTTGGATATTCTGTATACTAGTAGTCTAGCCCTGCTTTCAGTTTTTCGTTATTTTCTTTTCTACTTATAGTAGTTTGATTTTTGCTTTCTCTTTTTAGCAATTTCTTTTTTCTTTTACATTTATGTTATTTTATCTCTGTTGTTTTAAATTTTGTAACCTTAATTTTTTCATGATTTTTAATTCTTTTTCGCCTTTTAGTTGATTCTGGTCAAAGAATAAGATGTTGGATCAGTTCTACCACAGTGACACTCCTGCAAGATATCGTTAATCAATATAAATCAATCTTACACAACTCTTATGATGTCCCCCTGAAAGCACTTGAATTTTCTATCTACCTTTGTTGTTGTGTTTTAAAGAAATTGGTTATCTCCCGCTTATGTTTTCCATAAATTGTTCTCCTTGGAGTAAAGAGAAAATTCTGGTTGAGTGATTATACATACAGAGATAAATCCCCTCATACTGAACATTTTTCATGAGTTATTCCCAAATTCCCGGTCATTTTTCCATTAAATCCTCTCACTTCCCCCTATTGCATACTAATTCTGGTTATATCTTCTTGATCTAATGTTCTTGGTCTGTGAAACCATGAGTTCTGAGTTCTAAATCTGTTGAAAACAAATTTCCCTGTGGAGATGCCTGTTTGTTGATGATAAAAACTGCAACAAATATTTTTCCCACAAAGTATTGCTAAATCCTATTTCCCCCCACCCTTTCTCTTTCTCTCTCCCGCTCCTTCCCCCCCC
>ML809332.1:124911-148114 GCA_009831015.1 Picea engelmannii
TCTCCCCTCTCACCTCTCTCTCTCCCCTACCACCACCCCTCCCTTTCTCTTCATAACACCAACTTCCTCATTAATCTAGCTAGCACAATCATGTATTTTTTACAGCCAAGAACAAAATAATCATATCATGTAACAAATAAAAACATGATATCATTTAAAAATGCACATTGCACACAAATAAACATAGTAGGCATTAAAAACATAAAAATGTCAATATCATATCCTCTAAAAACAACAATCATGTTATTTAACAAAAAATAAAACCATATTATCTAACAAACAAAAACATTTTATCATTTTAGAATACACACACAAACCATACATTAAAAATAAAAATGTTAACATCGTATCATCCAACAAACACATCATATTATATAAAAATACAATTTAACAATATACTTCACAATTTAAAATAATTTTTTGCACATCCCTTCACATTGTACAACTTTTAATTAAAAACTCAATTACAAACACATCATCAATTTTATAGATTTTTTTCACATTATACCATTCAAATAACTTAATAATCCACACACTCAATTCATATGTTTTCAAATGGCTAAACAATTACACAAATGTGATAAATTAGTAAATAAATAAACATTCACTAAAAACACAAATCTCATTTACTTAGGTTATTAAAAAAATTGAAAAAAATAAAAAATAACTATCTATTCCAAATTTATGTACTAATAAAATATATAAAAAATAATATTTCAAATAGATATATGTAAAAATGAAAAGAAAAAAAAAATACAATTATTTTTATATATATGAAAATAAAGCTTCTTTATATAATATAGAAAGTATAAGAGGATTTTAAAAAACATACCCAAAATATTATATGATATTAATTTAAATTATTAAATTGGGGTGTTGCACCTTCTAAGCTTTTGGAATGAGTTTAATCCTCATCTTTAAAATATATTTATATTTTTTTAGAACAAATCTCTACTCTTATTTTAACATCTGAGAAATCAATGACATGATATATAAATAAAAATATATTATTTTTTTTATAAAAACCATTTTCTTTATACTTTTTGAATTACACCATTACAATTTATACATTATGATATATGTATTAATCCTTATTAATCTTTTGTTAAAAAAAATTTAAACAAAATTTTAAATTTTTTAAAAAACACATTAAATTTTAAAAAAATTAAATTTATACAACTAAAAAATATTAAAATATATTAAAATTTAAAATACATATATAATTTTTTCTTTTATAAATTTTTTTATCAATTATTAATGAACAAGTATATCACATAATATAATATTAATATTTGAGAGAGTGAAAAAACATATCACATAATCAAAGTGATTCTAAGAAAACAAAGGAACATAATACTTTATCTTTTATTTTTCAAAATAATTTAAATTATAAAATGTTGTTATTTAAAGTGGGACTTACCTTACCAAAAAAATTTCCATTATTTTACACATAATACAAATTAATAAAAAAAGATTCACCATAACAAATTAACGAAACAAAATTCATCATAAAGAAGCTTAGCATTATTTTACATGCAATCAAATCAATAAAAAGCTATTTATCATAACAAATTAACAAAAAGAGATTTATCATAAAAATTGGCTTTGTGTATATTGTTAAAGAGTAATTAAAAAAATAAAAAAATTAACATTTTACAGAAATTTAATATTAAGTGCTTTCGACTAACAGTTTCTCATTGTACATTGTATCCTTTTTAATTTCTAAACTTTGATTTTAATTTGATCTATCTATATGCCTTATCCAATGTACCTAATTGTTAATAATGGATTTGATGCTTTCTCTCCACAAGCAACAATTTTCCTCTGCCCAGCTTTGATTAGCTCAAATAGAAATCATACAACTCAGATATATATACATAATTAATAATATTTCATTTGTATAATTAATTTTACATTATTTTTATTTATAAAATATTTTTTTTTAATGATTTATAAATGTGATATAAATATAAATTTAATTATTATAATTGAAATAAAATTATATTCTAAAGGAGGTAGGGTATATATATCTCCATATACTTTAGTAGTCAAATAGATGAGCAAAGGGGGTTCCTTGTCCTATAAGGTCTCATGCACCAATTTGATGTCTAACTTGACAATGATCTTAAAAATAGATTATTAATATTATTACAACCTTTTTAAACAAATTAAAAATGGTTAAGAACATGTGTTTGTTCCTAAGAGGTCACAAGCTCAAATCTAAAAAGAGGTAAGGTATGTATACCTTTGTGGAGAGTCCATTATCCCACAAAATAAAAAAAGTCTCATACACCAATTATTATTGTTATTATTATTTTAAATAAATTTAAATAATATTTCAAAATAAAATGTAAACAATTTATTCTCATTAAAAAAACACAAACTCATTTTTAAGCCTGCAATATATATTTTGAATCCAAAAAATCTAATAATCAATCCATAAATTCTTGACCTAAAGCGAAATCCAATAATCATAAAAATTAAAAAATAAATAGCAGTGTCATAAAGATTGAAAAGGTAAAATACAAGAGAGGAGGAAGTAATGGAAACATTAGAATGCTACAGAGCAGATCCTATCTAATATTATTTTAATTTCTGTATGTAGATCCTATTTAACATTATTTTAATATTTCTGTAATGGAAACTTTACAACAAACAGACATAAATCATATCTAACAATATTTTAATTTGAATGCATAACATGCTGAGTATTTGGGCAAATGCGGACAATATCATATATTATAGTATCATGCCAAATTTGAACAATAAAATATTATTAGTTTACAAAATATTATTAATTTATATATGTTAAATCAAATTGAAATCACACATAAATATAAATGTAATTTTGGCCATCAAAGATTTAAGCATTAGATTTAAGTTATATAAGCATTGGAGACCAAAGATTACATACTCTAACAGAGATATAAAAAAGGCAACATAGACCAAAGACTACATACTCCAACAGAGATAAAGAGAACATGGAATTTTAAATTTCAGAAAAGCATAACAAATCAGAATTTTTATTTTTTTTTAAATTATATATAATTTATATTGATATTTTTTTAATGTTTTTTAATATTTTTTAATGTTTTTACAAACTTTATGCTCAAATCTAAAAATTATTGGTCAACAAGGTGAAATTACTACATATCCCTAGACCTCAAACCTTGATTATCTAATCATACATATCCTCCTTGGATATGTATGATTAGATATCTAATCATACATATCTAATCATACATATCCTCCTTGGATATCCTACATATCCTCCTTGGATATGTATGATTAGATATCTAATCATACATATCTAATCATACATATCCTCATACATATCATACATATCTCACTCCATAAAAAGTCAAAAGTAAGGGAACTTGAACCTGAAAGGTTATAAATATTCGATAGTAGATGGCAGAGGCAGACAGAGACAGACATAAAGAAATAATTCTCTCAAGGAGATAGAGCAGCTATTGGATTGCAAGGCTAGACATCCGATTGATGCAATTAACAAAAAGAAATCTCGACATGGGATTGCCAGAATTAACATAAGGAAATATGGACCCCGGTTTGCTGAAACACCACAGATGGCAGAGGCAAAGGCACGTCTAGATCGTCTATCACTCACACAAAGACAAAAGACAAACATAAAGAAATAATTATTTTAAGGAAACAGAGCAGCTATTGGATTGCAAGGCTAGACATCGGATTGATGCAATTAACAAAAATAAATCTAGACATGGGATTGTTGGAATTAACATAAGAAAATCTAGACCTGGGGTTGTTAAAATGAAAGCACAAAGGCTTCCGAGAAGGAATGTACCCAACGACTATTAAGAGAAAGCATTGAAATGAAAGGATGAGGGAGAATAAATGTACCTGACACTGAAGCCCTGCGATTATTAAAAGAGAGCATTGATCTTTCTTTCCAAATGGATGTTCCTATCCATAACAACAACATAACATTAAAAATTTAACTAAAGCCTTAATTCAACGTTGAATAATTTTGAAGAGAATGAAAGGAAGGTTGTGCATGACATTTGAGATAGACAGACATGGATTTAAATTTTTGAAGCAAATTTCTTTGTCAGGGAACATGGTTATTATGGCCATTGCTAGAGATTTGGTAGACATGAGTTCCAAATATGCAATTTATTTGTCAGGGAACATCTAGTATAATTGTGGTTGACAATATTTGTTAAAATAGCCTCTGAGTTTGTCAAGCAAATAAACAACTTAAGTCATCCACATAATTTGTGTGTACTTTAAATCACAATTTTTTTATGAACATATTATAGAAAAATATTTATTTCCATGTCACCAAGACAAGAAGATAGTGTGTGGCTATCAAATTCTCTTTCCAAAAAAATATTATGATTCAGGTCCATATCGGTGGCCACCCACCTATTCCACTAGCTCAAAGCATAGTTTTCTATTTTGACAGTTTTTCTACACTTTTTCAGGTCCTAAACTTCAGGGGCCGTTTTCAGGCCCTAAACAATGTTTTATGGGCGTGGAAACACCTATATGATATTTTAATTCATAGTTTGGCTCGAATGTAATGTGTACTCCTCGGCTATACCTTTCCACCGGGCTATCGAGTGCATCAAACAAAGATCGTATGCAAAAGTTACAACCCCGAGAAGTTGCTGTACCAACTAACCCCATCGGGGCCCACAAGCCGTTTGGTATTTCATCTCCCAGGGTTAGGTTTTTTTAATGTTTAGGGTTTGCTCATTACTTCTTTATGATAAAAAGGCATGTCAGCCTCATTGTAATTTGGTCTGGCGAATGTATGTAGCCGCCACATCTTTTCTCATAGATAAGCTACCAGCATTTGAGTGAGTTTGTTTCATTCTGCATTTTTATAGTTCAACACATTTCATTTATTAATATAAGTCAAGTTTCACTGTATCTCTCTATTTTTGTTATAACTTTGTTCCATTTATAAATTTGGATCATATTCTTCCATAGAACATGGCAATCAAACTACAATTAAGAGGCTTACACAAGGGAAAAAATAGTAAGGCATGGAATGTTTTGTAAGAAGCAGTAAGGAAGGAACTTGAATGAGAGGTTTTAAAAATCCCCACAAGGGAATTGTGCATTTTGAGAACATTGGATTGTAATGATCCCTCTAAGTTGGAAGAAGCATAAAAATAATTAAGAAGTTGTGTGAAGAAAAGATTGCAAGTTCAATGAATGATGGAGGTGGTTCTTTTGATAAATAAAATCTAAGCGCAAAATAATATCGTAAGCATCTTCTTTGTCTTACAAATCTAGATGGTGTATTCCTTGTAGCATTGGGCCTTTATAATTTGCATCTTGATGTCATTGTTGCCTTCAACTCTGAGTGTGATCCAAAATATTTCCTTCTTTTTTTGCAATAACTTGAACATGTCTCCCCCGGTTATGTGATATACTATAGATTGCATGTTGCATAGGTATGAGAGTGCCCTGGAAAATATTTCTACAAAAAGAGATGCTTATTTTTAGGAGTACTTGCAGCTCATGAAGTGAAATCCAAAACCTTTTTTCCTCAGCCTTGATTTTTTCAAAGATTACAGAAACACGCCTTATTTTGGTGGCCTAAAGTCTTCATCTATTCAATGAAGAAATCTTTAAGAATTCTTCTACACCATATTCTGGCACTTGTTCTTTGAAAAAATATCTCTAAGGTCATTTCATGTAGGCAGTCTATGGAAAACAATGTTAACAATGGATGGAATTCTAACGCTGACAATTGATGAGGTTTCAAGTTTAGCCAGTGAACTTTGTGAAGAGTTCTAAGATCTAGGAAATCTAGGCAAAGGCTACAAAAATTGCATTGAAGTATTGAAATGATGTTGAAATTTCCATTAACAGTTAGAGAATGGGTGGAGGCTTTAAGGATTGGATTTTTACATGACATGGGGGAATCAATGCAATCTTAGGTTAAACTTGTAGTGATTAAATGTGAAAATTCACTCATATTGGAGTATGAAGAAGGTGGAGAAGGTAGGAGAATATTCAACATCTTATTTGGTTGTACAATGATGTTTGCTTCTTGAAACCAAGCTCCAAATGGAGGTTCAAGCAAAGGAAAATGTATATGGTGACACATTTTTAAAAAACAATAGTAATTTTAGTAGAATGAGTGCTTCCATTCTTGGGTATGAATCTTTTGCTCATTTTCTTACCTATATAATAGACTTTATATTTTTTATTACTACTAATCTATTGAACATAAATGATAAAATAGGTTTTATTCTAAATTGTTGCAATATCATTTTCTACATCTTGTCATCCTTCAACCTTACTTCAATTTTCATTTTCAAATTCAATGAGTGTGTACTTTGCTATTTGTTATTCTTGCTCCTTAATATCTATGCTTTGTCCATGATATAACTTTATACCACTAAAATGTGATATTATACACTCTTGGATGGTTGTTTCTAAGACAACATCCTACTTGTTTTGAGTTTTGCAACCTCTGTTTACAAGATAATATTATATAGGAACCTTGCCTGATAACGTAGGTTGTTTTTCTTCCAAGATTTGTAGAGAAGAAGAAAATATACTTCAGACCCCATCCACCGAGGGCCTTTGGATTTGCAATCCAATCCCAACGAACCCAGGGTAAGACTTTTTTGTCCTTATTGCCTTGCTAAAGATAAGTAAAGCACAATTTCCTCAATTTATTCAGATTGCCTTTGGGAATCCAGGCTAAATACATCCAGTAGACCGGAATAGCTTCTAAAACCGACTTTAGTAATACTAGCCTCCCAACCCTTGAGTTCGATCGATGGCTCCAAAATTTAAGTTGTTTCTCCAATTTAGCTATAAGCCATCACCAATCGATCTTCCTATAATCATTTGGTTTTAATCGAAATATGAGGTATTTCAACCCTTCATCAATATCAAGGACTTGAAAGGGAAGTCTCTCCACAATGTAAATTGTTTCCTCTTCATCCAGTGAAGAGAAAGTGATACTTGACTTTTGTTTGTTTATTTCCATGTTAGTGGCTTGTTTGAATAGTAATAGACCATCCCACAGTTTTCCAATATCCTATCTTGAGCCATCACAGAATATTAAAATTTCATCTACAAAGAGTAAGTGTGATATGTATAATTCCTCAGTGATTTTGATGCCTCTAAAGCTTCCAACAGATTTGGCTTCATTCAAGTAATGACTAAAACACTCTGTGATTAACATAAAGAGAAGTGGAGAAAGGGGACATCCCTATCTAAGCCCTCTTTCTGCCCTAAAAAAATGGGTGGTTGAGCCATTGATCAGGAGAGAGAAGGAAACTAAGGATAAACAAGCCATTATCCAATTTGTAAAGGCTACTCTAAACCCAAGATGAATAAACAACATGTGAATATAGAACTAGTTTACCCTGTTGAAAGCCTTTGAGAGATTAATTTTTATTGTTGCACCTTTGAGTTTTTTAAGTTTCATGCTGTGTAGACTTTCTTGTGCCACTTTGATTGCTTCATGGGTCAGTCTTCCTTTCAGAAACCCAAACTGCTCCCCCGAGATATGTCGTGAAAGAGTGTCTTTTAAATGAAGGCTGATGACTTTTGAAATGATTTTGTAGATGCAGTTGTAGAGAGAGATCGAATGAAATTCATCAAAAGTATCTGGATTATCAGAATTTGGGATTAGAGCAATAAAGGTGGAATTTAAAGGTTCATGAATATGCCCATTTTTTTGATATTCCTCCACTACTTTTAGAATATTGTTCTCTAACAAATCAAAGAAACCCAGAAAGAATTCAATCGACCATCCGTTTGGACCTGGACTCTTCCCTTTCTGGAAGGATTTCATGAAAGCTAGTAATTCTTCTTCAATGACCAGAGCCATTAGTGAATCCCTCTCCTCTTCCTCCAGAAAACGTGGGAAGAATCTGGTTGCTTTCACAATTTCCCCGATTGAGGAGCCCGACTGAGCTTTGAACAGTTCTTTAAAATGAGATATCCCCAAAGTTGAGAGCCCTTAGAAAGTGTTGACCAGTTGGTCATCCCTCTGAGTGAGACCCCAAATGGTATTATTCAATTTCCTACCTTTGGAAAAATTATGGAAGAATTTTGTGTTCTCATCTCCACAAGCGAGCCAAATAACCCTACTTTTTAGTGTCCATAAAGCTTCCTTGTCAGCCAAAATATTTCTCCACCGAAGTTCCACTTGAGCAAGTTCTTCCCTAGCTTCCCTGAAACTGAAGCCAATATCAGGTTCAACGTGCCAGTACAAGGTCTTCTTTTCAAGAGAGAGAAGCTCATGATCATCTTTTATTCTTTTCTCATGCGCCCATGAGATGTTATCCTGTTTAACTTTCATTAAATTTTCTATAAAAAGAATTGTTGCATGCGAGTTGTGTAGAGGTCCAATGGGAACCCACAAATTGCAAACTAAGGTATAATACTCAAGATACTTTAGCCAACCTTTGAAGAATTTGAAGGGGTTGGGTGTGCGTCAGGTGTTTCCCCTTAATTCCAAAACAATCGTGTTATTATCTAATTCTCCCCCACCAGCAACCCATTGACGGGCAAGGCCCAAGGATTCAACCATGTCCTCCGACAGTAGAAAGAGATCCAAACGTTTTTCTACTCTAGTATCACTAGTCCTCAAATTCCTCCAAGTTGGTTGTAGTTTAACCGGAAGAAGATCCAACAATCCCAAGTTATCAAGATAATGTGTGAAATAGACAATAAAGGGATCTGGAGTCGATCGAGGGCCCCAGACCTCCGCCGCTCCCAAGGAAAAATTTAGGTCCCCTCCAAAAATAGCCCTTGCCTGAGAAACCCAAGAGAATAAGGCCAGAGAATTCCAATATCATTTCCACTTAGCATAGGGACCATAAATATTGATGAGCACCAAGGCACGCCCTAGCTCCCTAGAGAATAAAATGAGACCAATCCCCGATTCGAAGCCCCAAACACTATCACATCTATTTCTCTTGAGTATTCATCCTATGGAAAGACCCCCAGAGCATCCTTTGGCATCACTTTGGCATCAACTACCACAAACGACCAACCAGGAAGATGTTCTTCCAAAGAACGTACCACTACCTCACTGAATCCCATGGTTTCGTGGAGAAAGATTATGTCTAGGTTGTTGACAGAAACAAGTCTTTTCAGAGACAATTTTTTAGTCGGGCTCACCAAACCCTTGCAGTTGAGGGAGAGAATTTTCATGAGGTAACCAACTCTTGGGGTTTCTTTTATCTAAGCGCCCATTCAATTGAGGATTGTCTTCCCAAAGCCACATCAATTTTGGCTCGGTCTTGAGCCAGAAGAAAGTGTGAGCGTATGCACCGTCCCCGCGAGGAATACAAATCTCGAGTAAGAGACCCCAATACAGCCCCAAGATGATCATCCGCATCACAACCGCTCAGATTTTCAGAGAATATAGCCCTATTGCGAAGGGTATAACGGATCCTCGATCCCTCAGGAGACTGGGAACTGGAGGAAGACTAAAAAGCAGAGAGAGAGGAAGTCCCACCAAGAGGACTAGGAGGGGAGGGTAGGGGAGAGCCAGTCTCCAAAGGTAAGGATACAAATACGGAAGACGAACCCCCAAGGAAAAAATTCGCAGGGGTCGCCGAAACCAAGGGGTCCCCGGATGAACAGTTAAAAAGGGACACTTGGCCCTAAGTAACCAAAGGTGTGCTAATCAAAGAAGGGAAAAGAGCTCCAGAGGGAAGGGAGAAAAAGGCCGACACAGGGTGGGGAAGCAAAAAGGGAGAAGGAATCCCCAATGAAGGAGGGAGGTCTAGTCCCAGAGTTCCCAAAGGAAGTGAAAAATCAAAAATAAAAGATGCAACCAGAGGGAAAGAGAACTATTGCTTACCTAACGTCAGATGAGTTCTTCGACAATCCTGTTGAGAATATTTCTGAGCCTTTGTGAGTATCGGGTCTCTGACCACCAAAAAAGGACCCACAAGGGGTGACATTTGTCACCTGGTAACCCTACCTAAATCCCCAGCCTGAGAGATCCCCGCCAGTCTACCTCCAGTGATCTCGTAGTCCTATCCTAATATGTCTAGCCCTGGGCCTGTTCTAGCATCCAAAGTGCCTCAAATTTTCCCTTAAAAGGAATTTTTCATTCCACTACTCTATGCCCATAAGCATGGAATCTATGGCATCTAAAGGGAATATCTTCATAGTCTAGGGGCTGAAGAAAAGTACCAGAGGTCGTCTTAATTTTCATCTCCTTTAAAATACTTGGTCGAAGGTCCATCCACACCAAGATCTTGGCTACCGTCATAAGTTTCATTTCTTCAAAAGAGTAGTTATCCTCCAGGAAATCGCTGAGTCTTCTACCAATTGTCGAGAAGCGTGAAATGTTCCAAAATTGCATAGGAAGGCTCGGTAACTGGACCCAAACTAGAACCACATCAACTCTTTCCATTTTAACATAAAAAATTGGGTTCCAACGCTTAAGAACAATAGGGTTTCCTACCATTGTCTAAGTTTTAGAGAGAACCCAGTCCACATCCGAATGCCTTGAAAACAAAAGAGAACCATCCCCTGGTGTTATCACTGAAATTTAGTCTGCACATGGTTACAAGAACTCAGGACCGTCAAATAGTGATGAAGTCATCCATGGACCTGAATTAATACCAAAGCATTCATAAAAATGTCAAAAACTATACAAAGTAGTGAAAAATTGAAGAGAGCTATGCAGACATTGGGCACGCGTGCACATGCGTGAAACAGGAACGCAAAAATAGCGCACATGTGCATGATGCGCGACTGTTATCGCGAAAAGCCGCGCACCTGCTAAACGATGCATTTATGAGAGTGGTCGGCCTCCCACCCACTTATGGTTCAGCTCCCAAGCCGATTTGAACCTCAAATATGGACTGGATCCGACTGGTGGGTTGGTTAAAGACCTAGGAATGCCCTAATTGGCCTCTTTTCACACTATAAAGCAGTTAAACAATAGCCCAAAGGAATGTTATAAAAAGGGCATGGATGCACCTCATTTTTCAAGGAATTCAAAGTAATGTTATGCTGCCTCTATTCTCTTGAGGACTCCATCCTTTTCAAGAGCATATTTCCACCATTGCATTGGACAGTCCATCTCACCCATTGAGTGGATTTGTAAAGAGTTCTTTCATCATTTTCCATTTTTTCTTTGTTGTAAGAAGAGCTAGCTAGTGGGGGTCCAAGGGCCCTCCCTTGGAGGAAGAAGGGACTCATAGTCCCCTTTCTTCTTAGTGTATTGTTTCACTAATAGATCAACCTCAACATTGGTGACATGGGTCTTATGGTTATTTTTGTTTCTATGTCCCTATGCTCATGAATTTAGTTGTTATTGTATTTCTTAGTTTAATTCTTAATTGTAGTTTTTATTTTCTTTCCCTAACTCTTTTTCTTGCAGCTGTCCTACTCAGTAGACCCAAATAAGCTTGCAAGAACCTCTATTTTTCTCACTAAGGTGGCGGAAGAGGCACAACAGATTGGCGACTCAACTGGGGAAAGGTATAAATTTCCTACCCCATTTGGGTTTTTCTTGCTCTTCTTTTAGTTTGTTTAACTTGCAGGTGCATTGACCGGCCTAAGACGACCTACCACTCAGCCAATTCCAAGTTGAATTGAGAGAAATCCATTCGGATTTTTTCATTCTCGGCTATGTGTCATATATGCGCAGGTTTTTAAACCCACAGACGTGCATCGTGCGCACATGCGCATGATTCACAGCTTTGTTCTGCGCACGTGTGCATGCGCTCTATGCGCCTCTGTTTCCACTGAGACCCACACATTTGTGAAAAAATTCACATTGTAAAGTTGTTGAGATGTGGGGAAGGCCATTTTCCTTCTTAAAAATGATTTCAAGCATGTTTTAAAGCTGCACCACACTTAGTCCCCTCATCATATAAAGGGGTTAGTAAAAAACACATAGGCACTTAGGAGGATAAAATCAATTTCCCTTCTTTGCTTTTTGCCACATGGATGGATTTTTTTGACTCACAAGATAAGTTGGAAATCATTTTTAATCACATTTAACTTACATTGGGACTAGAAGTTGAATAACAATCTCTTAGTATGCTCTTCTCTCCTGCCTCCAAGCGATCTTGAGAATCATAAAAATATTGTGAAACAATTTCATCTCCGTTAAGAACATTAAAAGCCTTTAGGAGAGGACAACAACCCTTCTTGGGACTCCTCTTAGTTTACTTTTTCAAACACATCTTAATATTGTAACGTGCCCATACATGCCCACATGCTACAAAGATAGGATAGTGTTTGAAATTTTTCTTTCTTAGATCACATCACTAGGGAAGTTTAAAGGTTTTGTAACCGGCCCATACATGCCCACATGATCAATCTAGGATAGTTTCAAAGATTTTCTTAGATTACATTATAATAGGGAGTTAAAAGGATAGTAACGGACCCACATGTCCACATGCTAGCTTCCTTGGGACTTTTGAATTATGCAAGGTTGTACCAAAGGAACTTTGTTAATTAGGTAATCAAACACTTGTAAGGACCAAGAGAAGTCCACATGCAGCAAGGTGACATCTAATTCAGTAAAAATTGGCACACTTTCGCTCACACACAAAAGTCACTTATCACTCACATAGCTTCCTCTTGAAACGTGGAGGTCAAAGTAAGTTTCCTCCAAAGGGATTCCGAAAACACACCATCCTTTTCTTGACGAAACTATCCACTCCCATTTTTAATCAACGAGGTTGGTTTGCACCCCCAACCTCCCAAAACAACTACATCTAAAAAAATTCTCAAAACTCACTAAGTTTTCCTCCACAGGAGGTGCCAAAAGAAATTTTTTAGTCTAGGTAGGATTTAGGGGATAGGCATCCAAATAACTCCCCGTTATCTGGTTCTCACATTTTTAAAACCATAGAAGATGTCAAATAGGGAACTGAAAATCTTCCAAGTCAAGTGTTCCTAATACCATAAGGTAGGGAGATACCCATAAAGGGTTGAAGGCTAAGGTCTGTTTGTTCTATGTGTCCCCCCTTGAGGTACCCACCTCTTGGATGGGATCCAGCCCGTGACCCATTTCTTAGGCCGAAAATCTAAATGACACACTTTGACCGAGGTACCTAGTGACCAACTTTAGGACATCTACCCAGGTGGCAATTGTGGGCTGCAATTGCACCTTGATTGGATTTTGTGTGGCTATTGGGAAATATCGTCAGCTCTTTCGGGATATGCCCCCTTTACCCCTCATTATAACCAATTATTTCATCCTTCACTAGTTTCTCTTCCAGTGACTTCATACCTCACTGTTGAGTACTATTGGAAGGTCCAGTGCTATTTGAGAGGAAGGATGTTACGTCTTCTAGGACACGAGCATTTTCTTTCTTTTGATTCCCCACGCGGACAAAACCCACTTACCCACATATATGCTTCTTTTTCAAAACATTTTCTGTATGATGCACATTTGATTACAGTTTGATTTGGATATATATATTGTGTAAACATTCAACGCAAAGCCTCTTGTTTCTATATTACTCTCACCAGTCTTTTCACACATTCACATAGCTAGTCTAACATCACAGGGGAACCACAGAACCCCCGTCATTCACGACGCTTGCTAAACCTCCCTTCTATATTTGGAGGAGTGTCTAGTCATGCCCACTCATAGACACCTCCTTCACACACTCCTATGAGTGCTACTATTTTAGGATCAGCTCTGTTTGGTTCTACATTACTTGGGTCCACTTCCCAAGGTCATCCATTCACTCTCTCTCCTTTACACGAAAGTGGGGGACCCACTTCCTCTCAAGGAGGAAGCACCAACCCACCTAGCCCCCTTCAAGGGTCAGGTTCACAACACACCCACATCATGGCTGGAGCTAATCCTCCACCCCCACTGCAAATGCCATATTTGGCCTCTCTCAACATACCGGATCTCAACAAACTCACCAATGATCCTATATTGCATGACCCCACATGGCCTGCAATACCCACCAAACTACCTTCAGACATACCAAAGTTCGAAGGAAAGGCAGGCGATGACCCTGCCAACCATTTCATGACCTTTCACCTATGGTGCTCCTCCAATAACATTATGGATGATTCCATTAGACTGTGATTATTTCAATGCACACTTACTGGCCCATTAGCCAAATGGTATGTCAAAGAAAAATCAGGGTCCTACGCAACTTTTGAGTCATTGGCCAAAGCATTCTTGACCTTCTTCCAATTACCCATTCGCCACGATAATGGTCTAGAACAACTTTCTAATTTCAAACAAACCTCAGCCACACATATCGCTGACCACATTCATGAGTGGTGTAGGCGACATAGTTTGTGAAAAGCAGAAACCACCAAGCAACAATGTCTCGACTGGTTTCTTAGATCACTTGTCTCTCTCCTCGGTAAGGATGTAGCTTCCACATTCCCTCAATATGAAGAGGAAGACATCAGTAAGACCCAACAGTATGACCTCATATATGCACAGTCAGGGTACTTATACACTGTACTTTCTGATCTTCCAAAACCTATGCCATTTGGCCAAGACAAACCTGGGATGTCTCACTCAGCAGACAGACTGATTGGTACCACCACTCACCACAGTCCACAACCCCAACCATCACTGATGTATGGAACACCTCAATACCCACTGACATACAGGGCACTTCTTATTACCCCCACCCCCTTATCAACAACCATACCCTATTGCTATACCCCCACCCATTAGTGGACCACCGCCGACACCCCCCATACATCCACCTATTCAAACAAACTATGGTACCCACTCTACCTCAGCTTATAGTACTAGCAAAATCACTATGCCTTCCTATGTACCTTATGGATCATTACCACCACAGAATCTGTACTTCCCATTTCCTAGTCCTCCACAACCCATGGCTCCCCCACATCCTCATGCGGGGGTGAATTTTTTTCAACCCTCTGTCGTTCAACAATACCAAAATTTCGAATAGCTGAATATGGCCAATCCAACCCATCTGTCGAACAACTCCAAGAAGAAAGGATGGAACAAAAATAACAACAACCCAGGTCAAGGGGGGAATCAACCCCCACAACACCAATCCACTGGGGGCAACCAGAACCAAGGGAACCAAAACCCCCAAGGGGGCAATAATACTAAATGCTAAGGGAGAAATAACAATAATGTTAAAACCATTTTCCCTTGTTCCCTTTATGGTGAGTTTGGCCATTACACTCATCATTGCCCCCAAATCGCTGATTTCAAATGGTTGAAAGATGTTGGTAGCCTTCCCCATTCTCCAACATCACCTACCCCTTAGCAGGCACCACAACAATACGTGCAACAACCCCCTCCCACCGTGCTGCAAAATCCTATTCCACGTCAAGGTGTGATAAACACCCAACATGACACACAATAGCCCCCACCTCAGGTGGGACAATACCTCAACCCCAACAATCCAATAGATCGCACAATTCTCCTCACTAGTGAGGAATAAATCCTCCTGCAAACACATAATCGTCAGTATCATGCACCTTCTGAGTCTCCTCCCATCCCTCCAGAGAAAAACCCTACACCGAAGGGACCCCCGTTGGTGATTCCTCACCCTACCACCGAGCCACCTCTTCACATCCCTCGCATCCCATTGTGTAGGAATGTCCACAACCCAGAGGCTAGGGCAGCTCATAACTATAGTTTGGTAGATGACTTAGCACAATCCCCGGCTGCCATGTCAGTTTTGGAAGTCCTCTAGACTTGTCCTACTCAGCGGAAATCCTTACTTTCTGCCTTGGGGACAGTCAACCCCGCAAGTACCCGACTCATTAGCTTTGATCTTGACAGCGGAGAACCTCGTCTTCCCGCCTTGATCTCTTTTCAAATACTAGTGAAAATACGAAACATCACAGTTCATCGGTGTATCATTGATGAAGGTGCATCTACATGCATTATGTCCAAAACAATATGGCAGAAGCTTGGTTACCCTGAACTCATTCCCTCTACCATCACCTTACAAGCTTATGATGGAAAACCATCCTCTCCTGAAGAGCTCTTCCAAAATTTTCCTGTTGAACTCGAGGGCAAGACTATTCTCATCGATATCGAAGTTATCAACGCCCCACTTGATTATAATATTTTGTTCGATCGTAGCTACATGTACGCTATGAAGGAAGTGGCATCTTCCGTCTTTCGGACAATGATGTTCCCTCACAATGGGAAGATCATTACCATTGACCAAGTCTCACATTACGAACCTAATCCATCTGCCAACTTCGATAACATTCTTCATCTCATTCACACAAGCCACGACACATATCCACTCGTTGAGATGGGTCCTGGGATTTTCAAAGATCCATCCTGGTTAGGAACTTACCATGGAGCACCACATCTCCTTCATCCTTCCAATCAAGTATGTGTCGTATCATATAACATAACTCACACAGAGGATACCCTTCCTCCTATCAAGGCTTCTATCATATCTAACGTCCCACTCATCATAGGAACCCCCCCTCACAAACCTCCTGCACACTCGTCGACCCCACCAGTCCATGATTCCACCTCTCCCGAAGGACATATCCCAGTTTGGGAGACAGTTCTCCAAGCCATCACTCAAATTCCCTTCTTTTACCCTCCACCAGGTATCGAAGCTTTTCAAGTAGCTGCAGCACTCACACTACCTAATATGGTGTTAGAAATCCCAGTTTGGTATTTACACCCACCAGAGATGGTCCCTCGACCATCCCTTCCACCCCAAAAAGAAGGAATCCCCATGAAGATTCCCATTCTTACTCAAACCATACCCCCACTCACTAACCCCCCTACCACAACTGGGGGCAGGAGAAAGAAGAAGGAGCCCATAGCTCCACTTCCTCCATGCATCCCACCACCTTGCGCACTATGTGAGAAAGAGGGACACCAAACCAACAACTACCCATCTCTACCAAAGTTATGGAATTTGATTCCACTCAATCACACTCCCCCAACACTCGACACTACAACCAGCCCTGCCACTACCACCCCCCCTTCCAGTAGTAAAGGGTTGAGGAAAAAATACGCTTGTGCTATATGTTCAGAGTATGGCCATTATACTCACCATTTCCCAACACTGCCATGCTTTCGACATACATTAGCAACAGTATGCCAGAAATTCCAGAGCAAACCCAGTCCTGCTACGTCCTCCTCAACAAATATTACAGACATCTGTTATGTCACCACTTCAATCAATTAACGTATGAGATTCCCTTTCTCTCTCTGCAATTCATTAGCACATTTTACATACCAGTGTCCTATGATCCTTGAATACAGGAAATGCCAATTGACCCTGCTTCAATGGACCGTAGAGACGATAATTGACATTACCTCATCACTAGAGGATCTTCATGTAATTTCTCCCAAACCTGAGGCCCTTCCAATGCCTCCATGGTTCTTAGATGACTTATTTGAAGATTCACCCCCCAACCCCCCCAACTCTCCCGCTCATTCCCCTACGGACATTCTACACCCAACCACCATGGGTACCCCTCAGTACTTCAATACATGGTTTATGTCAGGTGAACCCTCACCATCTCCTAACATTGTTCCCCCTGCTTCTTCACCAGGGGGCAACCACACAAAAACCATCACCGATATCACTCCTCATGAACCCTTGTATTCCTATCACTTCTAATGCGACGAAGAAATACTCAAAGAGTTAAACCATCCAGACCTCCCTTGGGATGTGCTACACCATCGTGCACTCTTCTCTCCACATGAAGCCTCCATGCCTCCTAACAAGAACCCCATTTACGCGGTCGAAACCAAGGATTTTATCCCCTCAGGGTCTATGGATTGGTTCAAAAACCCCATTCCTGCCCCTGATGCTTTTGAAGAAGGAAACATGGGCAACATTTCCCCAACCATCAAAATTGACATTTCCATTAAAAATGGCATCGTCAAAGAAATCACCATTAAAAATGGCACACAACTCACCTACACAACACAAAACCGTCCTCAGTTACCCACATGGACAATCAAAAACATAAAAAAGACACGTTTTATACCCATCAACCTTGCCTCCACGGCATGGTTTTTTCACTCATAGGCGCACACACATGCGCGCCTGTTCACCCGACAGGCACGCACATATGCACACCTGTTCACTCCACAGGTGCACATGAGTGCGCACCTATTCACTATACAAGTGTTCTCTCAGGCGAGCCTGTTCACTCTACAGGCGCGCACATGTGCATGCTTTTTCAACCGACAGGTGCACCCACGTGCGCGCCTGTTCAGCAGACAAGCATGCCCAACATGCGTGCCATTAATTCCCTCAACCGCGCCCCCATGCACATCTATCCGATGAACAAGTGCACACATATGTGCGCCTATTTACCGGATCGCCCGTGCATGTGGGGCCCATACCCCCTAAAACCCCTCTGTACGACCCTCCATACAGCCCCTGCCCAAAAAAATGAAATCCTAATTCTATATAGGATTATCAGACCACTAACCTGATACTCGCAGGTCCTCAATCGGATGCCTCATCCTCCCCGAATCTCACAATCTTCTCTGAATGCTACTCATCCAATCACTATAGCAGCAAGTACAAATGAGGTGGCAATGTGAGCCCTACAACTATATATAAGCATTTTTTCCAAAGTTCCACTCACCATTCCGGGAGCCCACGGTGTCCATTTCTTGATCTGTCTTTAGCCACGGGATCAACATCTCGTCATCTACATCACAACAATCCCTAGGCCTCTTTTCATCCTGGGCCTCTGGGGCCCCATTTTTTTCATACCCTAATCAGGTACACATGCACATATTCACACTTATCAAATACATTCTCATATCTTCGATTCTCTTCAGATATTGTTCATGTTGGGTATTTGGTTTTCATGTGTGCAGGTACTTGATCATCATATATCGACACAATCCCTTCAGGTATATACTCAGCACTGGCATGTAGTCTTTCCCTCTGTATTGCACTTACGTTTCGAGTCACACCCTCTAACATTTGCCTCTAGGATCCCCATTCCCAGCTCTACAGTACCCACACTTCCATTTGCATCTTCGGTACTATCACCTGGTAGAATTCTTACCCACATGAGTTGTCCTATTCATAGCACCTTTTGACACTTCTGACACTCATGCTGTTTTTCAAAACCCTTTAGGGATGGGAGTCCTGATAGTCTTTCATCATTTCACGAATCAATCGCATACTCCTTCTCCTCATTTTGCTATCTTTCCCACACGAACTCCCTAATTATCTCTTCATGGTTATAATTTTTGACTGCACCTCCGCAGTATCATGAACCCTCCATTTCATCCACCATCAATTTACCCATCTGCAAATCTACCTTCATTTCACCTACCTCATACAGAAACTCACCAATGGGGCCCCCACCCTTCATCAGTTCTCCGAGCAAATTATGCCCTACACGGGCCACCCATATCATGCTGGGGCACCCATTTCTGTATTTGTACACTTCTCCCCAATTATTCGTTATTTATTGTACAAGAATCTTTATTTCCATTCGTTACATTACCTTTTTTGTCGTCACCTTTGGCGACCTACTTCCCTCTTTTTGGCCAAACGCAACCCATGTCACCCTTGGTTGGAGAACTACTTATCATCTACCCTTGTTGGCATCGTCCATATCTTCAGAGTACCCCATAGGCCACTTACCTCTGCCCTTTTCATTTGTTCACCTTGTCCTGCCTCTGGCACAACTTATCCCTGGTCTTGTCGTCCCCATGACACTCAACCTTTTTGAACAGTTGCAACCACTTTTTATCTCACACATACTCCAACCAAGGGCAGTCTCGAGTCTTCCCATGTCTTGACTTCGTCCATGTACCTCCTCCACTTCCTCACCTCACCTAGTAGATTTCATGAAGCCATTTTCTTCTGGGAGTCGCGTCCCCCTTTTTGTCGACATCAACACAGTTTCTAGAAGGGCGACAATATCTTGAATCTCATTATCCACTCAATGAGAGATCTTGGACGGCACAGGGTGAAACACCATTACTCCCTGCTGTCATTGACCCCCATAACATTCGATGCCAACACTTTCTCATGTTATGGTGGGTCTTACATTGCAACTATTTTAGTTAGTTCTTTCATTTGCTGAAGACCTCTGAACTCGATAGGGCTATCAATGCCCACATAATCACTGCTACTTATTTATCGTGATCACTGCCTACTATTCAGAGTATGTTCATTTGCAGAATTGTCTTCTTCCTTTATCATGACCGCCCCTGAGGGTGCTGCAGTTGTCTACACCAACACTTCAATCATCTTTTTTTAGAGTTACATGACACGAGCATGGGGCATGCCTACCTCGTTTGTACACAATTTTCTATTTTACACACCTCATGGAAGGTCGGGTCCTACCGGTTCCTTTTTCCCTCCAACGGATTGCTCTAGACGATCCCACTATTGCTCTCTCTTACAAAAACATTCTCAATAGAAGAAACATTGATGGATTTCAGCTATACGTATGCTCCTAACCTCATCCATCAGGGGGCATCTGTTATCACTAAAATTTCATCCACAGATGGTTACATGAACTCAACATCGTCAAACAGTGATGAAGTCATCCATGGACCTGAATTAATACCAAAGAATTCATAAAAAGGTCAAAAACCATACAAAGTAGTGAAAAATTGAAGAACGCTATGCAGACATTGGGCGCGCACGCACATGCGCGAAATAGGAACGTAGAAATAGCGCACATGCGCATTATGCACGACTGTTATTGCAAAAAGTCATGCATCTGCTAAATGACGCATTTATGAGAGTGGTCGGCCTCCCACCCACTTATGGTTCATATCCCAAGCCGATTTTACCCTCAAATCTGGACTGGATCCGACTGGTGGGCTGGTTAAAGACCTAGGAATGCGCTAATTGGCCTCTTTTCACACAACAAAGTAGTTAAACAATAGCCCAATGGAATGCTATAAAAATGGCATGGATGCACCTCATTTTTCAAGGAATTCAAAGTAATGTTATGCTGCCTCTATTCTCTTGAGGACTCCATCCTTGTCAAAAGCAAATTTCCACGATTGCATTGGACAATCCATCTCACCCATTGAGTGGATTTGTAAAGAGTTCTTTCATCATTTTCCATTTTTTCTTTGTTGTAAGAAGAGCTAGCTAGTGGGGGTCCAAGAGCCCTCCCTTGGAGGAAGGAGGGACTCACAGTCCCCTTTCTTCTTGGTGTATTGTTTCACTAATAGATCAACCTCAACATTGGTGACATGGGTCTTATGGTTCTTTTTGTTTCTATGTCCCTATGCTCATGAATTTAGTTGTTATTGTATTTCCTAGTTTAATTATTAATTGTAATTTTTATTTTCTTTCCCTAACTCTTTTCCTTGCAGTTGTCCTACTCAGTAGACCCAACTGAGCTTGCAAGCACCACTATTTTGCTCACTAAGGTGGCGAAAGAGGTGCAACACCTAGCTAACAACCAAACACTAGGAAAGGAAGTAAGTTTTGTGCCCCAAGAAGTTTCCACCCAAAAGTGAAGAAAGCCAGTTCCCAACCTATCACCTCCTGCTCTGCCTACAACAACGATTTCAGATAACTCGACCACACAATCCATATCAATGTCCTCTCCAAAAACCAAACAGTTTGGATCAGTTCGTTCCCGAGCGCATTGTGAACTCCTAGGAGTCGAGCGCTTTGAACCCCCAAAATCCTTCGAGCGTTCTCATCCTCCCCTCTTTACCAAACCATTGGATCCCTGATCTAGAAGACTTTCAATATGGTTGGAAACCCTACCAGGGGAAGGTTCCCTCCCAAAGTAAGCACCTACCATCATCGCTAGTTCTAAAAAATATCCCTAATCATTGATGATCTCTGAGGGTGAGAAGTGGGCTCTAGAGTCATCCTCCACTAAATACTTTTGTGGTGAGGCCCAATAACCAACATTAAATAAATCCCTAGGATCGGATCCTATGCACTTAAGTAAACCCTCTAACAGTCTTGGAAGTGGCCCCATCCCAACCTTAAGACCCACCAAAGTTGTCGCCAATGGTCCAAAAGTCAGCCCACTCGAAAAAGACAAAGCAAACAAGGTGTGTTTCCCCATAAAAATGTCAGATGTCAGAGGTATGTTCAAACCCTCTGGGATCATCTCTTATAATCCTAATGAAATAGTGATGGGATTGTCTGGGGCCCCAGAAACTGGTCCACCCACCACGGTGCCTAAATTTGATGCTCCACTCGATTCCATGCCGATCCAGCCAAAACCAAAAGATGCATGGAAATTTTTCCTTCCAAGATAAACCGGATTCAAAACCCAAATAAATTTAGGTCTTGCCTCGATCACCCTATCTAAAATTTTCCATGCACTCTCGGTCCCGGCCAAGATAGACTAGAAGATGCCCCCCTGCCCAGGCGCCGATTGCTAGGCCGGACCTCCATAGTTTCCTGGACTCCTATCCAGTTGCCATTGTTTCAAAACCCTCCAACCCAGCCACCCTCATCAAAACTTTCATCAATGTGACATATAAATCATCTATCACACATAGACATACATAAATAAATAATGGTAGATAGAGAGAGGACATTCTTATTTTAGTCTATTTATATATTTTCTCCAAGATTCGATCACACAATAGATTCTTTAATTTTGTATAAAGAACATGGTTCAAATATCCAATTATCTACAATTTATAGGTTGCAAGATCATAAGGAGATGATTAATCTATCTATATAAATCAATTCATTCCTTTTAAATATCATGCAAAGCTAATTGGGATTGGCATGGAGAATGGATTATATAAAAAAAAAAAATATGAGGAAGGATGCATGACTATGAATTAGAGAAAAAAGAACCCCTTTAATCTAAAATATTTTGAAGGATAATAAATAAATATACAAAAGAAAACACCAAATACAAATCAATACATATCATGTGATGATCACATGTAGCTATTTTTTTTCTTATGCTTCTCAATTTTCTTGACCACTACTCATAGGTTCCTTGTTAAGATTTATGATTCTCAATATTCTATCTTCCAACCAAATATTGTACGGATAATCACATAGAGACTACAAGGATCAAAATCCATGTTAGTGCATGAAATCCATGAAATTGCATGGGGAGAACAATCAAGAAAATTGCATACTAGAAAAAATGCACTGTAAATTAACCTTTGGTCCGTTGGATCCATTTCCCCATCACAAAGTTCTATTTATTTTTCATTTCAAACTCCATCATCGACTACAATGTAAGAATTCAAAGTCCGACACCAAGAATGTTTGAAAACTTCCAACACCCCTCACTTTTAGTGTCTTTTTCTTAT
>ML809332.1:160233-171014 GCA_009831015.1 Picea engelmannii
AAAGTGGAAATGGAATTCTAACTTATATGCAAAAAGTTGAAAAAATGACTTTTACCAAGGGATACCAAAAAGTGACCCATCCCAAAAAAATTACCAAACCAAAAGGAAAAGAGTACTGGAACGTCCAAAAAGAAACCCAGAAATAGAATCAAGTGATCACTAGGCCAAAAAGAATGACAAAGGGGGTCATAAGGGGGTCAAAAGGGCCAAAACATTCTATAAATAGAGGTTAACAACTCATTTTGACCATTGGAATTTGAAAATCAACCAAAAGGTGAAAAACCCCCTTTACTAAAAGAGTTGATTCTCGGAGCTTCAGTGGACGAAATGACATTCTACTTGGACCAAGTACAAATTCCTCCCTCTTGCATTTCAAATCATTTTTATGCATTAGTTTTAGGTTTTAAGGGGGAAAGATCTACTAAAAAGAGTGGCCATGCATGTATGCGGGTTGTCTAAGGCCATCTCGCGTATGTACTTAGACAGGAAGCCACCATCCCACATACATACGCGACTGTGTAGGATATAACCCGCATACACCTTGAAACACTTTGAAAAAATCAATATGCAAGTACTAACTTCCTCCACTTTTCCTTGAAACATGATGTATATTCACTGGAGGGAGAGGGATCATGAGGACATTGATATTTTGGTGGAAGATGACCCTATAGCCATCGCCGCACTAAAACATTGTGGACTATGGAATTTTTTCAAATGTCCATTCATGATGGCACAACCTAGGCTTCTCAATGCTCTTGTGGAGTATTGGCACCCAGATGCAAAGGCCTTTATGCTAGCGGGTCAATCATTATCCCCCACCACCAAGGATATCTACTTCTTGACTGACCTCTCGAGGAGAGGAGAACCAGTCAACCTGAGGAATTTCCCCATGGGCCTTTCAACATAGAGGATTATATTTAGATGTATTGTGAGGCTGGAACTAAGAAGGTAGGTTCTCAGGTGTCGATTCACAAGATCACTAGTCTATCTCTACACCTCTTCACATGATATTACTCTTGATCGGGCGGATTACTAGATCTGTGGCTCTACATCAGGCCTCCCGCGCACTCATGAATTGTTCCATTCAATGTTTAGAGGAAAACATTTTTTATTGGAGTACGACAATGTTGGTGTGCATGAAGAGACAACTTAAAGAGTGTCGACAGTGTACCAAAAATAACTTTTGGTTTGGTACCATTTTGTTCTCCTTTTTCAAGAGGGTGCCCAGTCTCAGCCCTAGAGAGATGATATAGGGGCATGTATCCTCCTTCCTAGTAGTGACCAGGTGGGTAGCGTTGTTTCCACGAAAGGGTGGATTGAGGACCATAGAGGCCTTCAATGACACATTCTTTGACAGGTGGGCATGAAATATCTCAGTGATCAAGGATTACCCATATGTCGGGATCAACTTCTCTAAAGACCCTAACATGCCAGTGCCTCCTGACAAGCAGCAAGGTGAGATAGGTAACATACTTTTTAAAGTTTATTTAATTTTTTTAATTTCATATATATCCTTTTTATGCGTGTATAGAGTATTGACTTGTGTAATAGATGTGGGGCCTATGCAATCAACGAACTTCGCTAGGACTCAATGACGTCCTTGACCCGAGGCAGGACCAACAAAAACTGAAGGACCAACAACTGCAGGGAGACCCCATCCGGAGAGGCTGAGAGAGTTCTTTGATGAGTGGAGTGAAACCTCACTGCACTCACTCGTATTGTACCAATGGCGAACATTGAGGATCTCCCCCCTTCTATGCAGCCTCATGTAGTATGGGTTCCGCATAATTGGGCCCAACTATTCCGACGTTTGGCCAACGTCGTTGTACACTATGGCAAGGCCAATAGGCCTCGTGCTTAAAGAGCATAGAGAATTGATGTGTTGATGCCACTCTTTGTATATGTATTTTTTGAGGGCATAATCCCAACGATGTATACTTAACACTTTTTAGGCGTTCACGCCCACCTATGTACTCATGAAACTAATTCTTGGAGAGATATATACATATTTACATCTTTTCTGTCTTATGGATGACATTTTTACAAATTTATGTACATGTGTATGTGTGTTCTTTTATTTTTATGTGTGTGCAACATGCCAATCTAAAATTTGATTATCTAGAGTATACGTTATATGATTAAATCTTCCACAGTGAAAAAGAAGACATAAATAACTACACGTACAAAAAACAAAATGGACAAAAATGTCTAAGAAACTATACATATATACACGAAGTCACCAAGGCGACCAACCTAAGAGTAGTAGTTCTTGAGGTAGAGTCCATTTCTAGGCTCCACCAAGGAATTTCCCTCAAAATCAACCAGTCGATAAGAGCACTTCTTCAAGACCTCTTTCACAATGAATGGTCTGATCCACATGGGTTTGAACTTGCTTGTCCCTAGAGGATATTTGTCTTGATCATAGACCATGACAAGATCACCTTTGGAGAAAATACAAGGATGAACGAATCGATCATATTGAAACTTAACTCATTGCTTATTAGCCACATTTGCTAAGGCTGCATCACGACGCTGCTCATCAAGATGCTCGAGATATAGAAGGTGTTCCTCAAGTAGTGAAGTGTCTGACAATAATTCCACTGCCAACTTTAAAAAAGGAATATGACACTCAATAGGTAAGATTGCTTCCAGCCCGTATACTAGTTGAAAAGGTGAAAAACTAGTGGAAGTCTTTACAGATGTTCGGTAGGCCCACAACATTGAATATAACATCAAATGCCAATTTTACTTGGCATATTGATCGTTCACTGAAGAATAGTCTTGAGAGACTTATTCACAGCTTCAACCTAACCATTTGCTTGCGGGTAATAAGGAAATGAATGCTCATTTTTAACCCAAGCTTTGTTGTTAATTCGATCATCATTTGTTTTTGGAAGTGACTACCATGGTCAGTGAAAATCTCCTTCGGGATACCGAACCTTGCTACTATCTGATTAAAGATGAAAAGAGTCATTGTTTCACCATCATTGTTGAATGTTTGCATATATTTGACCCACTTGGTGAAGTAGTATACTGCTACGATGATGTAACAATGCCCTCTGGTCGAAGCCAGGTGACATGTAGTAAATTCAATCCCCCACTTGGTGAAAGTACCAATAGAAATGACAGTAAACATAGGAGTAGGATGTGCCTGCATATTCCGAGAGAAGGTCTGGCATGGGTGGCACTTCTTGACTACCTCCACACAATCCTTGATTAATGAGGGCTAGAAGTAACCGACACGTAGAATATTTTGGGTTGTTGCCAACCCATAAAAATGACCTCCACATGATCCAGTGTGACTGTCATTCAAAATGAGCTATTCTTCTTCATGGGTAAGGCATCGTTGAAGAATGCAATCTACACCTTGATGATACAAACTATCATCGAGTATTAGATAGTTTCACGCCTGATGTCGAATTCAGCGATGCTCATCACCGGAAGCAGAAGTGGGGCACTTCAAAGTCTAGAGATACACAAGTATATATCCATGCCAGGGGTCCGAAGACGCAATTAGAAAAATATATCCCTTAATAGGTGATTCTTTGAGCATGATATCACTAGACTCAACCAGAAGTTTTGAAATAAGTTTGGCAAAGACCAATGACTTTTTGGATTTTTCCATGATCAACCATGATCCCTGTTGGCGATACAATAAAATCTAAGAGGCGACATGTTCTCATGAAGAAAATGCACTTGTTAGGATTCAAGAGAATCCTATAGTAGCAACATCACTCAAAGATTAGTCAAAGATGGGCGAGATGATCAGATCTCTTGCGAGAGCGTGATGCTATATCATCAAGGTAAGCCTTGATTGTGTGTCTAAGGTAATGAAAATAAAACAACATGGCCTGCTGGAAGGAATCTCCACCATTCTTCAAGACAAAAGGCATCTTACGATACGTGAATGTCCCCTAAGGAAAAATAAAATCCATTTTATGTTGGTCCTTGGGTTTGATTTGAATCTGATTATATCCTAAGAAACCATACATGAATGAAAAGACCTCACAACCAACGCATTCATCGACAATTTGATTGATAAATGGGGTAGGTAAATTAACTTTTGGATAGTCCTTATTCAATTCATGGAAGTCCATACACATGCGAATTGTGCCTTGTTTCTTATTAACCAGAACTGGGTTTGACACCCATTTCGTCAACTGTATAGAGTAGATAAAACTGGCTTTGAGAAGTTTATCTACTTCTACCTTAATTGTTGCCAATTTTTGAGGATTGACTAGACGAACCTTCTATAAAATTGGTTTGGCATCAGGATAATTCGTAATTTCATGCTCGAAAATTCATGGATCGATGCCTATCATTTCCTTGTAAGACCGGGAAAAAATTTCGCGGAATTCTTTGAATAATTCAGTGTAAGTTCGAATCTCTTTGGGGGAGCATTCCATTATGATGAAAACATTCTCCACAATGGTGGGGGTTTTTGAGATATCTATTGGAATCATTGTAGTAATTCTTTCCATGTTACCCTCGAGGTAAACTCCATGTGTAGCCAGAGGATTGATAGAACAAGGCTTATCTCCATTCATGGTCAAAATGAATTATCCCACATCTATTCTCCTTAACTCGGGAAGAAATTAAGATCTATAATGTCTATCATCCCAAGTTCTATCGGGACCAGTCATTGTCTCAAGAATCACCGCAGCTGAGGGAAAGACAAAGTTTAAAAATTCTTGAGTGGAAAAAGAATCTTTATCCCGAATAGGCTCGAGAACTGGATTTAACTCCTATGTGAGAGTTATATCGAGGTTGGTCGAAGTCTTTGAGACAAATAAGAGCATGGCCATGTCGCAATTCCCTATCCCTTCCATCGAAGCCGATGGGGAAGGTAAAGTCCACAGATCGTTAAAGTAGTTCGTTCAAAATGATGGTAGTTGCAAAATTACATACCTTGGCTGGTCGAGAACAACCAATATAAGCCTTACATCACTGGAAGGAAATGGGTAATAAAAATTTCCCATAAATGATGGAAACAAACGGACACCTAAATTGACAGTGCCAGGTTGCGGATTATCAATCATCGAGACCATGGAAGCCCCCGATGAAGGGTCAGGATGAGAGTAGGACAACTGACCATCGTGTGGAAAACACAAGACTTGAAAAACCATAGCAACCACCACATGCATTGCATAATTCCAACTTCTTCCTAACAACAAGTTGTAGTTGAGAGGCACATCGACCAGTTCAACTTTGACACACACAATTTTTCCTTCCAACTACACAAGAAAGGAAGAAATAATTATGTGTGGTCTAAACGATCGACTGTCGAATGTCATAAGAAAAGTAGGCAATGGAGACAACTCAGGTTGGCCAATGGCCTTTCAACATGAAAATGGCATCATGCAAGTCGAGGCACCCTCATCAACCACAATATGAAAAAATGTTTTGCGTAAAATATTTTTTGGTGTAGGCCACTAGTATCTGAAAAGCCACGTGGTGAGGAAGATGGGGTTTTAAGTTGGTTGGATTGAAAAGAATCGCTCCTAGGTTACAAGTCTCTATCACCCCCAAGGCAGATAACGGAGATTTACTCTACGAGGGGAAACTTTGGAGGACCTCCAAAGCATAGATCGCGCAAGGGATCTATGCCATATCTTATACAACGATGTATTTTTGGGTGGCCTTCATGTTTGGATTGTGAGAAGCCTTCTTAAACATACCTTTTGGGATGTGATTCATCATTTCACCCACCACCTTATCGATTTGGAGAGGAGTCGAAGGGTTAGTGTCTTCCTTACCCCTCCTAGAAGATTCTAACATTTCGTAGTCTCGGGCCCTGGTCACTAAATGAGCCTCGACGTTCATCATATAAATATTTACGGTCGGATTATTATTGGTGGGCACGGGGGGTCCCTGACTTCCCCCTATCGCGCTCGTGGATGCAGAAGCCTGAGCCATATTTTTCCCTCGTGGAAAAGGGTTTGTTAGCACAATAGGTTGTTGTTGTGCTAATAGCTTCTGGCCTTCTTCAAGCTGAGGGAACATATGAGTCAGGTGGTCTTCCATGCAAAGATTAGATGAATACTTCGACTTCTTCTTCTCCATTCCCCCCCCCCCCGACATTATTGGTAGTATTTTTATCCCCTTTACCCTTCTTATTTCATTGATTTTTCTTCCCCTTCGACTTTTGTTTGGCCTTAGGGTTCGTGGACTGCACATTGTGTATGTTCAATGTCTGGGTAGGGGGAATGACCGAACTCAGAGTCTGGCTGGCCACAGTCTGTTGTGTCGGAAATTGTTGCAATTGATTTGGCAACAGGTCTATGGAATTTCTTTGTGTTGATCCCACAATATCGTAGGCATGGGGTCCATAATTTTGCTTGGCCTTATCGAGAGAAGACCATGAGTACCTTGCACCAGGTTTTGTTGACCAAAACTGGGGTTTCCCCTAGCCAAGACAATAGCCGAAGAAAAAACATTATTCCCAAATGCATCGACATGTAACGACATAGATCCCACCGACATTGTATAAGATGAAGGTCTTAAAATTCCTCCACCAAACAAGCTATAATTAGAGTTTGGTTTGATTGGCTATTGAAAAGTACCACCAAGCGAAGGGGACGGAGGAGGTCTATGACCCCCACCATAAGGGATATCATTAAAAAGGATCGTAGTGCCCTTGACTGACCCTTGAATGAGAGATTTTGAGCTCCATGTCCCTAGACCCATGGTCTGTAAGATAAATTAAGTAAGAACTAAGTTGGTATCAAAGTCAGGCATCCCGTATGAGAAGGGAGGGACCGACGCGCTCTAAGTACATAATAGTGGTCGTAGATGATAATGTTATTGGACCATTGCCTAAAGTTGAGGGAGTTGATACCACTATGGTCCTGATTGGAGAAGGTGGGAGAGGAGGTAGGATGCCCCTTGAAGTAGTAGTCATAATGAGAGTATGAGGACTCTCGACAAAGTAGCAACATTTGCTTCCATTGTTGCTCGTAAGACTATGTGGCGCTCATAAGATGTCACCTCAGGGGGAACAACCTGAATCAAGATTAGCGCTAACAAGTTAGTAATTATAGGGTTATCTAGCTTGAGAGATTCTGTCCCAATGTGAAAAATGGTAGGTTCCTCCAGAGTCAAAAAGTCTCCTCATAGATTAGGCTCGGGCACAGTTTCCTATGGTTGGGTCTCTTCGAACAACCCTTCTTGATCAAGTCTTCACCTTAACAGTGGCGGAGGCAGCTCCAAAGTAATCGGCGATAGGCCTTGAAGCCTTCGCATCCGATGGAGCTTTTGATCTTCCACTTTGTGAAATGATCAAATGACATAGTAAGGCTTGACTAGAATAGAACAAAAAACACACACTAAAAAGTTTCCTAAAGATAAATCAAGCAATCGATTATCTAGTAGGAAGGACAATTATGCCAATTGACACAAGAGAAACTAACCTATGTAAGTGAAACTTGAACATGGAATCACCCTTCTGGTATACTCTATTAAGCATGATTTTTTTCCTTTGGTTATGGAAGTATGCGAAGATCAACGAAGAAAAGGGAGAATGCGAACTTCGTGGAAGACACAGTGACTATTACTGGGTTGAAGTGAGAAAAGGAGAAGAAAATACAGAGCGAAGTAAGTCGTTGGAAGAGGAGATCAAGGGTGATAGATCAACAAGAAATAAGGATCATGGACAACTTAGAAAATGGAGAAAGCCATCGTTAGATGCTTTGGAGCACCGCGTGAGAAGGAAGGAAAGATAGGCTGGTGAAGCCCTGAAAATATGGGTCAAATTGACCTAGGGTTTTTGTATCTAGCGTTTTGGGACACCTAGGTTTCAGCCTAAGGATGTCGGTGAGATTTTGTAATGTATAAATAAAGGTCATGAGGACCTAGTTTGGGTTGGTACGGTATTGTTGAGTATAGTTGTATTGAGGATTAAGAGTGATTATTGTTGTGTGAGAGAGAAGCGCTAAGTGTGAGAGCCTTCTGGTATTGTAATATCTTTAGTTGGGTGCGAAGATCGATCCTGCAGTTGGGTGCACAGGAAGGGGAGAGAAAGAGAGTATAAGATGTTGGAAATACTAAAACAACTGAGAGGGGGGGGGGTGAATCAGTTGTGTATAAGATTAAACAATTTTATACTTATTAAAACATTATTAATCTTTCTTCATGTGATCATCAACAATGTACAGCATATGAACAGTAAAATAAAAAACCATCAGTTACACATGAAGTACACACAGAGACAGATTTTCACGAGGAAACCCATAAAGGGAGAAAACCTCTTCTTCTTCGAAATGATAGGCAGTTTTTTTCAGTTCTGTACATCATTTACAATTGAGCACCAACTCATTGTGAGGCTGCTACTTCTGTTTTACAAGCTACAACTTGTTGAGAGCACCAACTCTCTGTTTTCTCTAGCACCCACTAGAAGGAAGCACCAACTCCCTGGTTTCTCTAGCACCAACTAGAAGGAAGCACCAACTCCCTGGTTTCTCTAGCACAAACTAGAAGGAAGCTCCAACTCCCTGAGAGTTTCCAGCACCAACTGGATGGAAGCACCAAATTCCAATCATACAGGCACCAACCTGTATAACAAAGAACAAGAGTTCTCCCTTGCACCACCCTGCCACCCTGTTTTCTCTGGCTGCAACCAGATCGAAGCTACAACTCCCTGTGTTCAAGCACCCATTTGAACCTTTGAGGACAACAGTCCTCCAAAGCACCTCCCAACCATCCTCAAATATTAAATAATGATTACACAGACAATTACACAGATAAATCAATTCTTACCAATCTTTCTTTGTATTTGATCTTCAACAAACTGTTCTTCAATTCTTTTATTCTTCTGGTTGTTTAGTAGGTCAGCTCTACATCACCCTTTCTGTTCTGTGCTTTCTAACCTTCTGTTCTGCTTCTTCTCTCCATTTCGTCTCACTCTGTGAATTTGCTTCCTTTCCTGCTACACCTCTTCTCTTTTCCTTTTCTTACTGTTCACTCATTTTTCATACAGAATGACCAACCAAATTCAGTCTCATTCATATTCTTTTATACAAGCTACCTTGACGATTCCACTTCCCCTTCCAATCGGTAATACAGGGACATCTGTCTTGGCAACTGAAACACTAACTTATTTTTCATCATCAGTCTGTTTCTCTTAACTGATTCATAACTGAAGCGTTAATGTGTGAGGAAGAACAACAACCCTCCGATCACTACTTGATCCAACGGTTCAGATCAAATCGGGATTTCACTCATCGCGATTTCGGCATCTGCGATGTCAAAAATCACAAGTCCTCCAGACTTGCAATTTTTCGATTCCTGATGGCTCCTTTCATACACTAGCCCTTCTGAGCTTAGCTCCTGGTCAATGTGACCTTCACTTCGTGACCACAACCTTATGTCTCTCTATCGGGATTTCGGCGTTCTTCATGTTCACTATTCTTTGAATTATGAAATCTCGATCCTTGAAACTCTGATGAGGAGAATCAACGGTCCAGATGCATTTTGGATTCAACGGTTATGATTGAATCGCGAAATCTCACATCGCGATTTTGGGTTTCTCGTTGTCAAGAGATTTTGACATTGCAAAGTGTCGATTCCCGATCCCCGATACTCCATGCAGAGATTCAACGGTCCAGATCACTTCTAGCTCAACGGCTCAGATTACATCGCAAAATCGCATATCACGATTTCAGAGTTTTTGTTGCAGTGTGTTCTTGACATATCAAAGTCCCGATCGTCGATGCCTCTGCTGATGTCACACGTGGTTTGACACGTGTTAGATACTTCCACATGTCACTCTGATTCATGAATTGCATGAGCCTGAAGTGTTAGATCTACCTGACACCTGCCATTCTCTGGTTGTGCCACGTGTCCCTGGGTGACGTGGTCTACCGACGTGAGTTGGATAAATGGTCTAGATCTCATGTTGATCTGACGGTGTAGATTCAGTCGGGATTTCGCATATCGTGAAATCAGGATTTTCGAGGCATTGTATTCTTTTCATATTGAAACCCCGATCCCCGAAACTCCGATGAAGCCTCCTGTCTACACGTGGGTGGTCCCGATCTCTGCTTGATTTAACGGCTGCGATCAAATCGTGAAATCGCATATCACGATTTCGGGGTTTTCGTTATCGAGTGAACTGAACATTTCAAAGTCCCGATTCCCGAATCTCCGATGACTTATCTCCCTCACAACTTCTGCAAATCGGACGGTAGGCGGCCTTTCGGGAAACTTGAATGGGATCCAATGGTCACTGGATCGCTGTCTTCCTTCTTCTCTACAAACTCTTGCTGCACGTGTTTTCTTCAATGTTGTTCCTCCTGAGCTTTTTACATCCGAATCCCCAAGGGGTTTTATCCTTCATATCCTACCATCTTTGCTGTTTCCATCAATGAAAACAACCATTAACACGCATTCGTTGCTTGTTCAATATTTGCCAACAATCTCCCCCTTTGGCATTGATGGCAACACTTGCATTCAGACTCAACACTCCTCTGTATTCAACCATTCAAACTCTCCTCTGCATTCGGCCAATTAGGTTCAAATATGTTACTGAAACATTTTGAACTCGACTCCTTTCTCCCCCTTTGACATCAATGTCAAAGAAGAAACATTCTTTCACTGAACTTGGTGCAGAACATACTCCCCCTGTCATCTATAAGCATTTATGAAATCCACCAGATATTCAATAAGAACTCCCCCTGACCAGGTGCACATATTAGACACAAGAGTTTGTAACCCCCAGCTTTTGACGAAGATATCCAAAAGGGGTCGCAGCTAATGGTTTAGTGAAAATATCAGCAATTTGTTCT
>ML809332.1:171114-183463 GCA_009831015.1 Picea engelmannii
GAGGCTAACCACTTGAGTTATGTTTAGAACCAGTTAGGAACCTCTTCCTTGGTTGAGAGATCTTTTGACAAAACCAAGAATTTGAGCTTAACTGCCTCCTAAACTCGAATGATTCTCCCCTTATTCTTCTCACCGGGCTAACAATTCACCCAGAATAGGGAGCGCTCCTTCAGGAAGGTCACAGAGTGCTATAACGCTCCTAGAAAGGTCCAGAGAAGCGCCAGCGCTCCAAATTTGGGTAATGCTCCTGCAAAGGGGTGGAAAAGCACTATAACGCTCCTCATCCATGGTGAAGGGGCGCCAACGCTCCTCAGGTAGTGTTAGAGGAGCGTTCCCCTTCCAAAACCTTGATTATGAAGCCTTCTAAGGTGTCAAGAGATGTTTGACTTCAGTAGACCAGTTTCCTTCCTTCAAACCGAGTAAATGAGATGTTTCAAGTGCCTCTGTGATGTCGTCATTGAGGTAACATGATTCAACAGTATTTACGACACCCTTATGACCAACTTGCGACATTTGCGACAAGTTGTACAGGAGTTGCGACACTTGCGACAAGTGAGAGGTATGTGCGACACTTATCTAGTTGAGTGATTTGGATGTGTAACAACGATAACTTATTTTTCATCATCAGTCCGTTTCTCTTAACTGATTCATAACTGAAGCGTTAATGTGTGAGGAAGAACAACAACCCTCCGATCAATACTTGATCCAACGGTTCAGATCAAATCAGGATTTCACTCATCGTGATTTCAGCATCTGCGATGTCAAAAATCGCAAGTCCTCCAGACTTGTGATTCTCTGATTCCCGATGGCTCCTTTCATACACTAGCCCTTTTGATCTTAGCTCCCGGTCAACGTGACCTTCACTTCGTGACCAAAACCTTATGTCTCTCTATCGGGATTTCGGCGTTCTTCATGTTCACTTCTCTTTGAATTATGAAATCTCGATCCCCGAAACTTCGATGAGGAGAATCAATGGTCCAGATGCATTTTGGATTCAACGGTTATGATTGAATCGCGAAATCGCACATTGCGATTTCGAGTTTCTCGTTGTCAAGAGATTTTGACATTGCAAAGTGCCGATTCTCGATCCTCGATACTCCATGCAGAGATTCAACGGTCCAGATCACTTCTTGCTCGACGGCTCAGATTACATCGCAAAATTGCATATCGCGATTTCGGAGTTTCTGTTGCAGTGTGTTCTTGACATATCAAAGTCCCGATCGTCGATGCCTCTGCTGATGTCACACAGGGTTTGACACGTGTTAGATATTGCCACGTGTCACTCTGATTCATGAATTGCATGAGCCTGAAGTGTTAGATATACCTGACACCTGTCATTCTCTGGTTGTGCCACGTGTCCCTGGGTGACGTGGTCTACCGACGTGAGTTGGATCAATGGTCTAGATCTCATGTTGATCTGACGGTGTAGATTCAGTCGGGATTTCACATATCGCGAAATCGGGATTTTCGAGGCATTGTATTCTTTTCATATTGAAACCCCGATCCCCGAAACTCCGATGAAGCCTTCTGTATACATGTGGGTGGTCCCGATCTCTGCTTGATTTAACGGCTGCGATCAAATCGCGAAATCGCATATCGTGATTTCGGGGTTTTCGTTATCGAGTGAACTGGACATTTCAAAGTCCCGATTCCCAAATCTCCGATGAATTATCTCCCTCGCAACTTCTGCAAATCGGACGGTAGGCGGCCTTTCGGGAAACTTGAATGGGATCCAATGGTCACTGGATCGTTGTCTTCCTTTTTCTCTGCAAACTCTTGCTGCGCGTGTTTTCTTCAATGTTGTTCCTCCTGAGCTTTTTACGTCTGAATCCCCAAGGGGTTTTATCCTTCATATCCTGCCATCTCCGTTGTTGCCATCAATGAAAACAACCATTAACACGCATTCGTTTCTTGTTCAATATTTGCCAACATAAGAAAGAGGATCTGTTAGCTAAGAGTGCAGACAAGAACTATATGCTTTACCTTAATATATTATAGCACAGTTCTGTGGACGTAGCCCTAGAGAGAGGGTGAACCACGTATATTTTGTGTTGTGTGTGATTGGTATTATGTCTCTGTCATTGATATACTGTAATTGCATTACTATTCTAGATCTGATAAGTAGATGTGCAGGGTAGATCCAAGCTGATAAGTGATATATAAATGTTGTGATTTTCTTGTGTTAGATCCACTTGATATTCCTTTTGGTTGTAGAAATCTCTGTCCTGCAACCCCCTCATAACTGCTTCGAATGAGACTACATCTGCCCCTGCGAACCCTGGGTCTACCCCTGTGCCAACAAATGGTTCCGTTGCCGGGACATGAATCTTCTTGAGGTAATATCAAGGTGGTTCCCATCGAAGACACAGATTCAAAAGTGGATAGAGGATCAAGAAAAGGACTTCGTTGAATCCCATAACAAGAACCCTAATATTAGTACAAATAATTGGTTCAAGAAATATATCTTCACTGATATACACAAAATTTTCTTTGGGGGAATTCATCAGGAGCTATATGAGTGGCTAGCTAGATTAGCAGATACCCAGTTTGAGATTCGATCTAGACCTCCTATGGTTTGGACGTCGGAGTTGATCAAGAAGGTCCAAAGAGTTGATAACATTGTATCACGAGCAGTTGATCATTGGTTCGATAACACCATTGGAGGGTACATCATAGAGTTTGTTGTTGACATAATAGAATCATACAACCAAGCTGAGAGATACTTCTTCAAGGGACCCAAAGGAAATTTTTTACAATTCCTGAAGTTGAGACTCATAATTCTATTGCATGAGAAGAACATCTTGAAGATACAATAGATTGGTTATATCTAGAAAGGCTAATGTTCAAGAATTCGAATAGTGACAATGATATAGAAGATGGACATACGCGTAGTGTGAGAGTGTTCCGAGAAGTTCACCTTGCAAACCTGTTTAAGCATAACTACGGGGAGGAGGGTTTCTACAGTGGAGAAGAGGCAGAACTGACAGACAAAGAACATTCAGAACCCGCTAGGGCAGAGGAAGGAAAATTTGAAGAGCTTCACTAGGGAGAACCTAAAACCTCAGAAATTGCACCAATCATCGAAGTAAGTATTGTAATCCCTCCTATTGATTCAGTAGTATTAAGCAACCAAAGTAATCCCAGTCACCAGAGTGTCCAGAGAACTATCAAGAGTAGTCCACCACATATTCAGTTAGGAACCCTAGGAAGATCTATGGTAGATGAGATGGATCTTCCTATCTTTAGGGGAGATGGTTCTGAAGATCCTACTCAATAGTGGTTCCTATGTGAAGCCGTATGGAATATTAAAAATGTCACTCACAAAGCTGTCAAAAGAACCCAGTTTAGTACCACTCTGAGGGATCCTGCACTGAGTTGGTACATGAAGCTTATTCAAGGACATTTACAGCCTAAGCCACTGAATCAGATTAAGAATGCACTGATTGTAGAGTTCAAGAAACCTAAGTTGGAGTCACAGTGTATTACAGAACTGAAGGAGATCAAGAAGAAGGTGGTCAAACTCATTTGGGAATTCGATCAGAGATTCAAAACCTTAACAAGTCGATTGACTTTTCAAATCCCAGATGAACAGAGAAAATAATGGTTCATTGCTTACCTCTTAACACACATCAAAGCCCCTATGATGCAAAATAATATTTCTTTGAAGTTTGAGGCACTGGAGATTTCCTTGGAATTAGAATCAACCCCTATGGAAGAATCCATCTCAGGTATGAGTCAGATCTTGAGTCAACTAACTAGTTTGTCTCTACAGGTTGAAGATATGAAGAAAGACAAGGGAAAATATAAAAGAGAAGACATATGGTGTGTCAGATGTAAATCATAAGGCCATGACAAGGAACAATGTCCCCTATTCAATGAATACTTGGCTTTTGGAGCTCCGAGCCTTTTGAAGAAATTCACCTTACCTTGGTGTGAGGTATGCAGAAATAGGCATCGCCCTGGTGAGTGCTACTACATGCAAAAGTATGTTTAGACACCTACAAATTTGTACTTTACATTCTATAAGTCCATAGGACATGATTATATGGATTGTATGGATTATGATCTCATGCATGAAAGGTCGAGAGACATATATAAGATTCAAAGTGAAGTATTGCAATAAGGGTACACTACGTAGTATAACTCTCATGGGAGAGGAAAATTCAATCCTCGTGGTGGATTCAAAGGAAGAGGAGGAGGAATGGATCGAGGTCGAGGACAGATCATCTGTTATAACTACGCACAACGAGGACACCTTGCAAGGTATTTTTAGAACCCTTGTACCACTTGCAGCTATTGTAGCTCATTTTAACATGTTATAGAAGATATTCCCATGCTGCTAGCTAAGCTTCGAGAGAGACGAGGACCTTAGCAGAACTTGCAAGTGCAACTGATATATGTTGAGCCTCAAGGAGAAGACACTAGAGTCACCGTTATAACCAGAGGAGGTGTTGTTATAGGAGAAGATAGACTGACCCAAGGGAAGAATACAGAAGATTCAGAAATCCAAAAAGCTACAGAGAAGACACAAATGTTTGATGCAAAGAAAGAAAGACAAATTTTTGAGGAGGCAAGAAAAGAATTCAGAGGAGACCAAGGCTCTTCATCAAAGACAATACTAGAACTGAACGAATATGGAATGCCTCTAGCATTTGATCAATTTGCTTCACCAAAATAAGGAAAAGAGGTAAGCAAGCTCATGGAATTTTTATATACTTGTATTAAGTTGATTCAGAATGAAAGCGTTGTACAAGAGTTACAAAATTTAATTAGACAATATGAGCTAGGAAAGATAGACCCCTTACTGAATAGGGTAGTACACCAAATCTGTAAGAAGAGAAGGAAAAATAAGGAATTACATTTGAATGCTCAAATAGGAGAGTATGAGATAGATTATGTAGTCCTCGAGTTAGGGTCAGAGGTCAATGTCATGACGAAGAAAACCTAGGCACTGATGGGAAAACCGAAGTTAATATATTCTCCTATTAGGCTTAGGATGGCTAATCAACAAGCTATAAGCCTTTTTGGTAGATTAGAACATGTCCCTGTGGACATCGACGGAGTAAGAACGTTTGCAGATTTTGAGGTAATTAAGATAGTTGACGACATCTTCCCTTATCCTTAGGGATGATTTTAAGGATGGAAATTTATTTTTAAATGTAGAAACCTTGGTGAATCTTACTAATCCTTCATATGCCAATTTTAAATGTTTGGCGATATTTTTGTAAAAATATTCAAATTTCTAAGGATTTTATATAGTTTTTATAAAATTTTGGCTATTTTTAAGGTAAAATAATTTTATGCTATATAATTTGGGCAAATCACTTTTAAAATAGTGAATCTCTTTTTTGGAAAAGCCATGGAAAATTAGCCCATGAGAGAAATTTTAGCCCCTAAAATCATCCATGCTTATCCTGCGCTGTTAGGAATTGATTGGGCCTTCAATAATTCCACTGTGGTTGATTTAAAGAAAAGACGTATGAATTTTAAAAGAGATGGTCTTAGGGTCATTGCACCTTTAGATCTAGATGAAGGTCATCGATACACAGAGCCCATCAGAGAAGAAGACCACGCATAAGAACTGGAAAACATATAGAAATTAATAGCCAGACAATAGGATTGCATTAATCCCATGGTCGATGGAAACCTAAGCTGGAGAAATGACAACGTATGCTCATTAGACTCAGAAGAAGCATCAGAGAATTGGCTGAATAAGATGTATGAAGCATCTACAAGAAGATGTGCTATATTAACTAGAGAAGTTTGTTGTATTGTCACAATAGTAAGCAACTTACCCACCTTTGATGGTCTGAATCCTTTAGAAACCTTCTTGTCGGACTTTGAAGAAAGTGTACCAATACAAAAAAGATTATTGGAAATGGATGAGGCCTTGAAATCCATACCGACAAGATGGTGGGGGACACACAAAAACAACATTACATACTGGGTACAATGTCGTACCCTGATGACAACGTGGTTCTCATCACAAGTAGAAGGCTCTGAAGTTTGATACACATGTCGAAGTTTCCTAAAGGACCATGTGCAAAGATGTGAGGAAGCAGCAGTCAAAGGCTAGAGTCATGAAAACTTGTTAAATGTGAAGTTGTGATATGATCTGGGGCGTCCATTTTAGAAATACACATGGTGCAGGATCCGACTGATCATGATTTTGAGACTCAAAGGTTTGAGCATGGAGCACATCGTGAATTCACGAAACACGAAATTGCAATGCGCCTAAAAGTTGGGCCCATGATCATAACCCATGGTCATACGGAAGAAGAGCCATAAAGAAAGGGAAGTGCCTGTCGAGTGGCTGGCAATTGAGGTTGTCCGAGCAACTAATCATGTTCATCATTTTCAAGGCAAATCCGATCCTTGATTCATATGGGTTGTTTTGCGATTTTGAGCATCAGGATATTTGAAAGAGAGGGGAGTGAAAACTCCCTAAATGTGAAATCTCGAGTTTTCATATGATATAAGCATGAGGTCATGGCCCATGGTCACATGGGGTAAGGAGAAAGGAGCTACGCAAAGAATCAGAGAACTCGAGTTGGTCATAGAGAAAGATATGTGCGACCTCGAGGCACCAAAATTTACTCAAAGGAATTATGAGTTCGCTAGGAACATTCATGGGTGTCAGGCCTCGTACAAATCCCAATAAATGTTGTTAATGAGAATGAATAAGGTGGTTGAAACCTCATTTCACCACATAAATGGAAAGCATGGAAAATATTTCCTTGAAGGGAAGACTGTCAGCTGAAAGTTCCTTGTCATGGATTTTCTTGTGAAGCCCATACCGATTCAATCTTGCGTCTAACAAAAGAATGCAGGTGCAATATGAAAAAAGAATACACAAACGCCAAGCCTTGAATGCAATGACCAGAGTGTGCTTCTGAAGAGAGCAATTTGTTTTGAGTATAAATACTCAGATTTAATATTTTGTTAGGGTTGATGGTAGAGCAAAGCTCCCATATTGTAAAGTTTTAAATCAAGCTTTTGGTTCTCTAGTTATGCCCTTGTAATCTAAGATTTCTTGTTGCTCGAAGACCTAATGTTCATAGCACAACTTTACATTTTCTCACCAAATTCTTCCTCTTACTCACCTTTACTACAACCTACTGACTGAATTTAAACTAAGACCTCACTTTCTTGTGCATACCAGTCTAGTTTTCTAAGTTAGGACAATATTTTATTGAGACTGCGCCCATTTGAATTTTTTTATAACCAACCTGTGACATAAAACTCTGATGTGTATCATGCTTACCTCTGCCACAATCCATAGGTGACTTCTAGTGCTAACAAAAGGAACTATTTTCTAATCAATCATGCATGTAGGAATGAGATTTTTCAGCCAAGGTAGCCATGGAAGAGGTAACCGAGGAAGAGGTAATTGCAACAGGGGCCCTACAAGGCTTAGATTCTCCATTCACTTTGATGTTGACTCGCAAGAGTTAGGCGAGCTATTTCAGGCTGGGTTTTTCAATTGGATTGGGCAAGGAGTGGTACAACCTAGGCCTGAAAGGCCTCCCTTCCAAGCTCCACAATCCCTTGGTATTCTCGTACCCCCTCATGTCTCATTTCAACCCGAGGTTCCCAAAAATGATGGATGGCAAGAGATTGTCCACCCAACAGTCTCCCAACATCGTGGCTGGTCCAATTTGTCTTTACCTGATCCCCCTCCTATCAATCAGATTGTCCAAGATGCACCTTTCCACTCACCAGTTCAGTCCTCTCTTTGAGTTTGTGTTGAGATAGTTCAGTTTTCATTCGTTCCTTAATTGATCATAGGCCTAATTCTTTTTTATGATATCATGGTAATACTGTTAACAACAACATTCGGGGCTGAATTACATCATTCAGACACTTATTTTTCAGAGGTGTTAATCTATCTTTGATATTTTGTTTGTGAATTAGTTTTCATCACTGATAAAGGCTATTGTTCAGAGTTGAGTGGGAAGCAATCTATGGCAAGTTGATCCATCTTTCAGAGTTCAATTTTTAGTTTTTTTTCAGAGGTCCTTTTGTATGTTTCATCAGGGATGTCTAAGTTTGACTTTGGTCCAAAACTTCTTCACATAATTTTGTAAAGAAAATGACTCTTTGATGAATTGGAATGAAATAAAGGATTTCTTTATGTCTCATCTGTCTTGATTATCAACTTGGTGTCTTTACTTCTGTCTCTATATTTATTTCAGAAACTGTTATATTCAGAAAATCATATAAATAATGAATTTTCCAACAAGCTTTTATTTATAAAAAAGACTAGCCTAAGAACTTGTAATCAATACTTGTGAGTTAGGATATTAATTTCGATGGCTATAAACATAGGGTGATATTCCCATCTATTTTTCTTTAGCCAAACATAATCTGAAAATACTTGTGCAAGATGATTTCATATCTTTTCCTCAACATTTATTTGGTGACCATACTGGGGATATCTTCAATATCTCTCTAGTTAATTTTTATGCTTGATTAGCATCGATACATCTATTTTTTCTAATATTGATTCTTTGATTGTTTTATTTCTTAGTGATTGTGCCTGTTACAAGGCAACCCAATATTGAGCCCGATATTCAATATTAGACCAACATTGCTTTGAATTTGTTTAACACCATTTTAGACACTACCAATACCCGTGTTGAGCTTAATCTTTCATAGGCAGCAATTGAGCGAGATATTAGTTCCCAATAACGTTGGGAAGCTAGATAAAGAAAACCTAGAAATCGACAGTAACCTTCTTGTTCCTTCAGTTTTGTCCCTTCTTTGATGTCCTTAGACTCTCGTGTCTCCAAAAGAAGAAGAGGCTTATCACCCAAAATTAATCCTATTGCTAAAATAGGAAGAAACGTTGTGTTGTTTGCCCAACAAAGTGCTCTAAGGAGAAATTTATCTGATTCATCCAGTTCGTTTTTGTTTCCCTCACCTATGATCCATAAGATGGCATCTAGTGGTGGCTTTGGTGGCACTGGAAGTATTTCCTCTTCTCAGTATTCATCTTCGTTAGAGATTGTTAGATTATATAGCCACCATATCCCTGTCCAATCTACCACAAATCACACTAAAGTCATTAAAAAGTATGGGCTTTTCCAGTTTGAAGAATATGCCACAACCACACAGTGGAATGTGTCCTCTCCTCTTAACCTAGCACCTGCTACTCATCCACTTCCTAAATTCAAAGAACATATTCCTAGGATTTTGGGAAATAACACTGTCAATACAAACAAGCACCTGGTGGAATTTTCTAATGCTTGTCACAACATAGGGGCCAATGACAATGATACTTGCATGCGCTTATTCATCAACTCCTTGGAAGGAAAGGTTGTGGCCAATTTCTTTGACCCTCCTCCTAAGATTATGGCTACTTGGAAGGATTTAATCTATTGGTTCAAATCCACTTATGGGCAATCCAAAATCCCAACCGAGAAGTTACGGGAATACAATAAAATCGCCTATAAGGATGGTGAGACCATCAAGTTCTTTAACTTGCGTTTCACTAAGTTATGCAATCGGATCCCTAAAATCATTCGACCTCAGAACCAAGATTCTTTCATGCATTAGTACAATGCATTACCTTCCCCCTACCATTATAGGCTTGAGGGAAAAGCCATTGATAATCTTGTTTTTGCTCTCCATACTTGTTTAGAGTATGAAGAACAACTTGAAAGAACAGGTCTTCCTCAGGGAGAATCAGTTAAACAGACAGACATGTCCACCCTCTTACAGATAGCACAAGATATGAACAATTGTATGATAGCGTATGAGTGAAAGGGGACCGTCTTACCTCTCACCCGTGGAGCTTCATCCTCTTTTGCACCTCCCTTTAGAAACTCAACTAAAAATAATTTTCAGCCTAAATATATCTTGCCTCAAAGTTGGTGTAAATTTTTTGAGGAACACCACGAGGAAGCAACATGTGAGGTAAGGAAGAGTGGCAGATTAGGATGTGACCTTATTTTTGTGCGTACACCCTGAAATAAGTACAACCCTTAGTATTCAGGTAATTGATATGCCAGTAATAAATTACTCAGTCATCTTGGGAAGAGATTGGAAAACCTTAACAGGTGGATACCTCTCGCTCGACGAGACACATTTATCCATTCCTCGGAATGGTAAAAACATTATAGTCCTTAGAGAGGGAAGGATCTCACCTTACATAGAGAGTGTCCTAGAGCCTAATGTAAACTATATCGAAGAGGACCTAGGAGTGTATTCCATATTTGTTGAGGAGGATAACATTCCCTTGGAATGAATCGATTTGGATGATGGTATGTGGCACATGCATTTTGATGGCTCATGCTCAAATGACCTATAACCTTGGTTGTGGTCACCTCTTAGTTTTTGGGTATTCCAAGCTTGTTGTGAACTTTGTACGTAAGATATACTCTCCTAGCAACAAGTTGATGAAATGATACACCCAAACTGTTTGGGTGCTTATGTCGAACCTATCATCTTTCAACATCACTCATGTTAAGAAGGAATTGAACTCAATAGCTGATCAGTTAGTTCTCTTTGCAGCTTCTCCTAATTGACAACTTTTTCCTCATAGACCTGATTGTACTTTTCAATCTCTACATCATCCGCATATCCCTAAAAATATATAATCTCGACAGGTTTTCCCTAATGATGAGAACATTTCTTCTTTCATTCAAAATGAACCTCTCAAGCCCAAGGAAATTATATCCATAGAAGATGAAAAGATTCCTAAGGGCTTGAATCCTCATGAGAGTTCGTTTTCATTGAGTGATGTAGGAAATAAAGAGAAACAAAAAGAAGAGGAGTCAGAAAGGAAGGTGGGTGAAACCATCTCCTTGAACATTGGGACACCCGAGGCTCCAAATAATGTTAAAATAGGTTCCCAATGTTCTGATGAAGAGGAAAGGAAGTTTTCCAAGCTACTTGGTGAATTTCAAGATGTTTTTGCTTGGTCTTATGAGGATATTCATGGTTTTAATCATGGTATTATACATCATTCCATCCTCATCAAGGAAGGCATACAACCAGTTAGGAAAAAACAAATTCCTATCAACCCTACACCAGAAGCAATTATTCGAAAAGGATTGGGAAAAATCTTGAAGGTTGGTATCATCCTTCCAGTCAAGTGTTCTGAATGAGTTTCAAATTTTGTCCCTGTCCGAAAAGCCACTCAACATATAAGTTTTTGCATTGATTTTCACGCAATTAAGAGAGCTATTATGAAAGGTTATTCTACACTCCCTGACATAGACATGATTTTGCAGAAGGTCACAGGGTCACATATGATGTCCTTACTTAATGTCCTTTTCAGTTACAATCAAATCGAGGTAAAAGGGACAAAGGCTTACAAAACCACCTTTATCACTGATTGGGGTACCATGAATTATCAATGCATACTTTCTAATGCAAGTACCACTTTCAAAAGACCTATACAAATAACTCTTGATGAATTGATCAGTATTCATATCTATCTTGATGATCTAATTGTATACGTTAAAGGGATGATAATTATCTCAGAGTTCCAAGTGTTATTTCTGGGCCCTTTCAAAATTGATTTCGCCCTGGGTACTAATTCTTACATTCTAAAGGATTTACAGGAGCATTTGTTTTCCTACAGCACTAACGGTTCTCACTTGAAACATTACGTGGGACCAACATGAAAAGTTCTAACGTTGTTTGGATATTCTGTATACTAGTAGTCTAGCCCTGCTTTCAGTTTTTCGCTATTTTCTTTTCTACTTACAGTAGTTTGATTTATGCTTTCTATTTTTAGCAATTACCTTTTGCTTTTATATTTATGTCATTTTATCTCCGTTGTTTTAAATTTTGTAATCTTAATTTTTTCATGATTTTTATTTCTTTTTCGCCTTTTAGTTGATTTTGGTCAAAGAATAAGATGTTGGATCAGTTCTTCCACAGTGACACTTCTGCAAGATATCGTTAGTCAATATAAATCAAGCTTACACAACTCTTACGATGTCCCCCTGAAAGCACTTGAATTTGTTATCTACCTTTGTTGTTGTCTTTTAAAGAAATTGGTTATCTCCCGCTTATGTTTTCCATAAATTGTTCTCCTTGGAGTAAAGAGCAAATTTTGGTTGAGTGATTATACATACAGAGATAAATCCCCTCATACTTAACATTTTTCATGAGTTATTCCCAAATTCCCGGTCATTTTTCCATTAAATCCTCTCACTTCCCCCTATTGCATAATAATTATGGTTATATCTTCTTGATCTAATGTTCTTGGTCTGTGAAACCATGAGTTCTGAGTTCTAAATCTGTTGAAAACAAATTTCCCTGTGGAGATGCCAGTTTGTTGACGATAAAAACTACAAAAAATATTTTCCCCACAAAGTATTGCTAAAGCTTATTC
>ML809332.1:195029-238443 GCA_009831015.1 Picea engelmannii
AACCAATTATTTCATCCTTCACTAGTTTCTCTTCCAGTGACTTCAGACCCCACTGTTGAGTACTATTGGAAGGTCCAGTGCTATTTGAGAGGAAGGACATTACGTCTTCTAGGACACAAGCATTTTCTTTCTTTTGATTCCCCACGTAGACAAAACCCACTTACCCACATATATGCTTATTTTTCAAAACATTTTATGTATGATGCACATTTGATTACAGTTTGATTTGGATATATATATTGTGTAAACATTCAACGCAAAGCCTCTTGTTTCTATATTACTCTCACCACTCTTTGCACACATTCACACAGCTAGTCTGACATCATAGGGGAACCATAGAACCCCCGTCATTCACGACGCTTGCTAAAACTCCCTCCTATCTTAGGGGGAGTGTCTAGTCGTGCCCACTCATCGACACCTCCTTCACACACTCCTATGAGTGCTACTATTTTAGGATCAACTCTACTTGGTTCTACATTACTTGGGTCCACTTCCCAAGGTCATCTGTTCACTCGCTCTCCTTTACACGGAAGCGAGGGACCCACTTCCTCTCAAGGAGGAAGCACCAACCCACCTAGCCCTCTTCAAGGGTCAGGTTCACAACACACCCACATCATGGTCGGAGCTAATCCTCCACCCCCACTGCAAATTCCATATTTGGCCTCTCTCAACATACTAGATCTCAACAAGCTCACCAATGATTCTATATTGCATGACCCCAGATGGCCTACAATGCCCACCAAACTACCTTTGGACATACCAAAGTTTGAAGGAAAGGTAGGCGATGACCCTACCAACCATGTCATGACCTTTCACCTATGGTGCTCCTCTAATAGCATTATGGATGATTCCATTAGACTGCAAATTTCAACACACACTTACTGGCCCATCATCCAAATGGTATCTCGAAGAAAAATCAGGGTCCCACACAACTTTTGAGTCATTGGCCAAAGAATTCTTGACCTTATTCCAATTACCCATCCGCCACGATAATGGTCTAGAACTACTTTCTAATTTCAAACAAACCTCAGCCACACATATCGCTGACCACATTCATGAGTGGTGTAGGCAACATAGTTTGTGCAAAGCAGAAACCACCAAGCAACAATGTCTTGACTGGTTTCTTAGATCACTTGTCTCTCTCCTCGGTAAGGATGTATCTTCCACCTTCCCTGAATCTGAAGAGGAAGCCATCAGTAAGGCCCAACAATATGACCTCATCTATGCACAATCAGGGTACTTATTCACTATACTTCTTGATCTTCCAAAACCTATTCCATTTGGCCAAGACAAACCCGGGATGTCTCACTTAGCAGACGAACTGATTGGTACCACCACTCACCACGGTCCACAACCCCAACCACCACCAATGTATGGAACACCTCAATACCCACTGGCATACGGGGGCACTTCTTATTACCCCCCACCCCCTTATCAACAACCATACCCTGTTGCTATACCCCCACCCATTAGTGGACCACCGTTGGCACCCCCCATACATCCACCTATTCAAACAAACTATGGTACCCCCTCTACCTCAGCTTATAGTACTAGCGAAATCACTATGTCTTCCTATGTACCTTATGGATCATTACCACCACAGAGTCCGTACTTCCCATTTCCTGGTCCTCCACAACCCATGGCTCCCCCACACCCTCATGCGGGGGTGAATTTTGTTCAACCCTCTGTCGTTAAGCAATACCAAAATTTCGAACAGTTGAATACGACCAATCCAACCCATCCATCGAACAACACCAAGAAGAAAGGATGGAACAGAAATAACAACAACCCAGGTCAAGGGGGGAATCAACCCCCACAGCACCAATCCACGGGGGGCAACCAGAACCAAGGGAATCAAAACCCCCAAGGGGGAAATAATACTAAATGCCAAGGGAGAAATAAAAATAATGTTAAAACCATTTTCCCTTGTGCCCTTTGTGGTGAATTCGGCCATTACACTCATCATTGCCCCCAAATCGTTGATTTCAAACGACTGAAAGATTCTGGTAGCCTTCCCCATTCTCTAGCACTGTCTACCCCTCAGCAGGCACCACAACAATACATGCAACAACCCCCTCCCACTGTGCTGCAAAATCCCATTCCATATCAAGGTGTGATAAAAACCCAACAGGACACATAGCACCCCCCACCTCAGGTGGGACAATACCTCAACCCCAACAATCTAACAGATCGCACAATTGGAGAAATCCTCCTGCGAACACGTAATCGTCAGTATCATGCACCTGCTGAGTCTCCTCTCATCCCTCCATAGACAAACCCTACACCGACGGGACCCCCGTTGGTGATTCCTCGCCCTACCATCGAGCCACCTCTTCGCATCCCTCGCATTCCATTGCGTAGGAATGTCCACAACCCACAGGCTAGGGAAGCTCATAACTATAGTTTGGTAGATGACTTAGCACAATCCCCGGCTGCCATGCCAGTTTTGGAAGTCCTCCAGACTTGTCCTACTAGCGAAAATCCTTACTTTCTGCCTTCGGGGCAGTAAACCCCGCAAATACCCGACTCATTACCTTTGATCTTGACAACGGAGAACCTTATCTTCCTGCATTGATCGCTTTTCAAATACCAGTGAAAATACAGAACATCACAGTTCATCGGTGTATCATCGATGAAGGTGCATCTACATGCATTATGTCCAAAATAGTATGGCAGAAGATTGGTTCCCCCGAACTCATTCCCTCTGCCATCACCTTACGAGCTTATGACGGACAACCATCCTCTCCTGAAGGGCTCTTCCAAAATGTCTCTGTCAAACTTGGGGGCAAGAGTATTCTCATCGATATCGAAGTTATCAACGCCCCACTCGATTATAATATCCTGTTCGGTCGTAGCTACATGTACGCTATGAAGGCAGTGGCATCTTCCATATTTTGGACAATGATGTTCCCTCACAATGGGAAGTTCATTACCATTTACCAAGTCTCACATTACAAACCTAATCCATCTGCCAACATCGATAACATTCTTCGTCTCATTCACACAAGCCATGACACATATCCACTCGTCGAGATGGGTCCTGGGATTTTCAAAGATCCATCCTTGTTAGGAACTTACCATGGAGCACCACCTCTCCTTCATCCTTCCAATCAAGTATGTGTCGTATCATCTAATAGAACTCACACAGATGATACCCTTCCTCCTACCGAGGCTTCTATAATATCTAATGTCCCACTCGTCACAGGAACCCCCCCTCACAAACCTCCTGCACACTCGTCGACCCCACCAGTCCACAACTCCACCTCTCCTGAAGGACATATCCTAGTTTGGGAGACAGTTCCCCAAGACATCACTCAAATTCCCTTCTTTTACCCTCCACTAGGTATCGAATCTTTTTAGGTAGCTGCAATGCTCACACTACCTAATATGGTGTTAGCAATCCCAGTTTGGTATTTACACCCACCAAAGATGGTCCCTCGACCATCCCTTCCACCCCAAAAAGAAGGAATCCCCATGATGATTCCCATTCCTACCCCAACCACACCCCCACTCACTAACCCCCCTACCATAGCTGGGGGCAGGAGAAAGAGGAAGGAGCCCACAACTCCACTTCCCTTACGCATCCCACCACCTTGCGCACTATGTGAGAAAGAGGGACACCAAACCAACAACTACCCGTCTCTACTAGAGTTACAAAATTTGATTCCACTCAATCACACTCCCCCAACACTCGACACTACAACCATCCCTGCCACTACCACCCCCCCTTCCAGTAATAAAGGGTTGAGGACAAAATACGCTTGTGCTATATGTTCAGAGTATGGCCATTATACTCACCATTTTCCAACACTGCCACGCTTTCGGCAGACATTAGCAACAGTATGCCAGAACTTCCAGAGAAAACCCAGTCCTGCTACGTCCTCCTCAACAAATATCACAGACATCCGTTATGTCACCACTTTAGTCAATGAACGTATGAGATGCCCTTTCTCTCTATGTGATTCATTAGCTCATTTTACATACCAGTGTCCTATGATCCTTGAATACAGGCAACGCCAATTGACCCTACTTCAACGGCCCATAGAGACGATAATTGACATTACCTCGTCACTAGAGGATCTTCATGTCATTTCTCCCAAACCCGAGGCCCTTCTAATGCCTCCATGGTTCTTAGATGACTTATCTGAAGATTCACCCCCCAACCCCCCAACTCTCCTGCTCATTCCCCTACGGACATTCTACACCCAACCACCATGGGTACCCCTCAGTACTTCAATATATGGTTTATGTCAAGTGAACCCTCACCATCTCCTAACATTATTCCCCCCTGCTTCTTCACCAGGGGGAAACCACAAAAAAACCGTCACCGATATCACTCCTCATGACCCCTTGTATTCCCGTCACTTCCAATGCGATGAAGAAATACTCAAAGAGTTAAACCAACCAGACCTCCCCTGGGATGCGCTACACCATCGCGCACTCTTCTCTCCACAGGAAGCCTCCATGCCTCCTAACCAAAACCCCATTTACGCAGTCAAAACCAAGGATTTTATCCCCTCAGGGCCTATGGACTGGTTCAAAAACCCCATTCCTGCCCCTGACGCTTTTGAAGAAGGGAACATGGCCAACATTTTCCCAACCATCAAAATCGACATTTCCATTAAAAATGGCATCATCAAAGAAATCACTATTAAAAATGGAACACAACTCACCTGCACAGCACAAAACTATCCTCAGTTACCCACATGGACAATCAAAAACATAAAAAAGACACGTTTTATAGCCATCAACCTTGCCTCCATGGCGTGGTTTTTTCACCCATAGGCGCGCACACATGCGCGCCTGTTCACCCCACAGGCGTGCACATTTGTGCACCTGTTCACTCCACATGCGCGCATGAGTGCGCACCTATTCACTCTATAGGCGCACACATGTGCGTGCCTATTCAACCTACAGGCGCGCCCACATGCGCGCCTGTTTAGCAGACAAGTATGCCCAACATGCATGCCATTAATTCCCTCAACCACGCCCCCATGCGCATCTATCCGATGAACATGCGCGCACATATGCGCACCTATTTACCGGATTTCCCGTGCATGTGGGGCCCATACCCCCTACAACCCCTTTTTACGACCCCTCTGTACAAGCCCTGCCCAAAAAAATGAAATCCTAATTCTATGTAGGATGATCAGACCACTAACCTGATACTCGCAAGTCCTCAATTAGATGCCTCATCCTCCCCGAATCTCACAATCTCCTCTGAATGCTCCTCGTCCAATCACTATAGAAGCAAGTACAAATGAGGTGGCAATGTGGGCCCTACAGCTATATATAGGCCTTTTTTCCAAACTTCCACTCACCATTTCGGGAGCCCATGGTGTCCATTTCTCGATCCATCTTCAGCCATGGGATCAACATCCCATCATCTACATCACAATAGTCCCTGGGCCTCTTTTCATCCTGAGCCTCTGGGGTGACATTTGTTTCAAACCCTAATCAGGTACGCATGCGCATATTCACACTTATCAAATACATGCTCATATCTTTGATTCTCTTCAGATATTGTTCACGTCAGGTATTTGGTTTTCATGTGTGTAGGTACTTGATCATCATACATCGGCACAACCCCTTCAGGTATATACTCAACACCGACATGTAGTCTTTCCCTCTGTATTACACTTACGTTTCCAGTCACACCCTCTGACATTTTCCTCTAGGATCCCCATTCCCAGCTCTACAGTACCCACACTTCCATTTGCATCTTCGATACTGTCACCCGATAGCATTCTTACCCACATGAGTTGTCCCATTCATAACACCTTTTGACACTTTTGACACTCATGTTGTTTTTCAAAACCCTTTAGGGATGGGAGTCACGATAGTCTTTCATCATGTCGCGAATCAACCGCATACTCCTTCTCCTCATTTTGCTAGCTTTCCCACACGAACTCCCAGATTATCTCTTCACGGTTCTATTTTTTGATTGCACCTCTGCAGTATCATGAACCCTCCATTTCATCCACCATCAGTTTTCCCATCTGCAGATCTACCTTCATTTCACCTACCTCATACAGAAACTCACCAATGGGGCCCCCACCCTTCATCATTTCTCTGAGAAAATTATGCCCTACATGGGCCACCCATATCACACTGGGGCACTCGTTTCTATATTTGTACACTTCTCCCCAATTATTCATTATTTATTGTACAAGTGCCTTTATTTCCAGTCGTTACATTACCTTTTTTGTCGTCACCTTTGGCGACCTACTTTCCTCTTTTTGGCCAAACGCAACCGATGTCACCTTTGGTTGGAGCACTACTTATCATCTACCCTTGTCAGCATCGTCCATATCTTCAGAGTACCCCACAGGCCACTTACCTCTGCCCTCTTCATTTGTTCACCTTGTCCCACCTCCGACACAACGTATCCCTGGTCTTATCGTCCCCACTCAACCTCGTTGAATGGTTGCGGCCACTTTTTATCTCACACATACTCCAACCAAGGGCAGTCTTGAGTCTTCCCATGTCTTGACTTCATCCATGTACCTCCTCCACTTCCTCACCTCACCTAGTAGATTTCATGAAGCCATTTGTTTCTGGGAGTCGTGTCCCCCTTTTTGTCGACATCAGCACAGTTTCCAGAAGGGCGACAATATCTTGATTCTCATTATCCACTCAATGAGAGATCTCGGATGGCACAGGGTGAAACACCATTACTCCCTGCTATCGTTGACCCCCTTAACATTCGATGCCAACACTTTCTCATGTTACAGTGGGTCTTAATTTGTGACTATTGCGGTTAGTTCTTTAATTTGCTGAAGACCTCTGAACTCGACAGGGCTATCAATGCGCACATAATCGCTGCTACTTATTTACCGTGATCACTGCCTACTATTCATAGTATGTTCATTTGTAGAATTGTCTTTTGACTTTATCAATACCTCCCCTGAGGGCACTGCAGTTATCTACACCAACACTTCAGTCATCATTTTTCAGAGTTACATGACACGAGCATGGGGCATGCCTGCCTCATTTGTACACAATTTTCTATTTTACACACCTCATGGAAGGTCGGGTCTTACTGGTTCCTTTTTCCCTCCAACAGATTGCTCTGGACGATCCCACTATTGCTCTCTCTTACAACAACATTCTCAGTAGAAGAAACATTGATGGATTTCGGCTATACATATGCTCCTAACTTCATCCATCAGGGGGCATCTCTTATCACTGAAATTTCATCCGCACATGGTTACAAGAACTCAGCATCGTCAAATAGTGATGAAGTCAGCCATGGACCTGAATTAATACCAAATCATTCATAAAATGGTCAAAAACCATACAAAGTAGTGAAAAATTGAAGAACTCTATGCAGACATTGGGCGCGCATGCACATGCGCGAAACAAGAACGCAGAAATAACGCACATGCGCATGATGCACGACTGTTATCGCAAAAATCCATGCACTTGCTAAACGACGCATTTATGAGAGTGGTCGACCTCCCACCCACTTATGGTTCATCTCCCAAGCCGATTTGACCCTCAAATATGGACTAGATCCGACTGGTGGGCTGGTTAAAGACCTAGGAATGCCCTAATTGGCCTCTTATCACACTACAAAGCAGTTAAACAATAGCCCAAAGGAATGCTATAAAAAGGGCATGGATGCACCTCATTTTTCAAGGAATTCAAAGTAATGTTATGCTGCCTCTATTCTCTTGAGGACTCCATCCTTGTTAAGATCATATTGCCACCATTGCATTGGACAATCCATCTCACCCATTGAGTGGATTTGTAAAGAGTTCTTTCATCATTTTCCATTTTTCCTTTGTTGTAAGAAGAGCTAGCTAGTGGGGGTCCAAGAGCCCTCCCTTGGAGGAAGAAGGGACTCACAATCCCCTTTCTTCTTGGTGTATTGTTTCACTAATAGATCAACCTCAACATTGGTGACATGGGTCTTATGGTTCTTTTTGTTTCTATGTCCCTATGCTCATGAATTTAGTTGTTATTGTATTTCCTAGTTTAATTATTAATTGTAGTTTTTATTTTCTTTCCCTAACTCTTTTCCTTGCAGTTGTCCTGCTTAGTAGACCCAACTGAGCTTGAAAGCACCTCTATTTTTCTCACTAAGGTGGTGAAAGAGGTGCAACACCTGGCTAACAACCGAACACTAGGAAAGGAAGTAAGTTTTGTGCCCCAAGAAGTTTCCAACCAAGAGTGAATAAATCCAGTTCCCAACCTTTTGCCTCTTTCTCTGCCTACAACAACGATTTCAGAGAACTCGACCACATGATCCATATCAATGTCCTCTCCAAAAACCAAACAGTCTAGATCGGTTCGTTCCCGAGTGCATTGTGAACTCCTGGGAGTTGAGCACTTTGAACCCCCAAAATCCTTCAAGCGTTCTCATCCTCCCCTCTTTACCAAACCCTTGGATCCCTGACCCAGAGGACTTTCAGTATGGTTGGAAACCCTACTAGGGGAAGGTTCCCTCCCAAATTAAGCACCTACCATCATCACTGGTTCTAGAAAATATCCCTAACCGTTGATGATCTCTAAGGGTGAGAAGTGGGCTCTAGAGTCATCCTCCACCAAATAATTTTGTGGTGAGGCCCAATAACCAACATTAAATAAATTCCCAGGATCAGATCCAATGCACTTAAGTAAACCCTCTAACAGTCTTGGAAGTGGCTCCAGCCCAACCTTAAGACCCACCAAAGTTGTCGCCGATGGTCCAAATGTCAGCCCACTTGAAAAAGACAAAGCAAGCAAGGTGTGTTTCCCCATAAAAATGTCATATGTCAGAGGTATGTTCAAACCCTCTGGGATCATCTCTTCTAATCCTAATGAAATAGTGATAGGATTGTCTGGGGCCCCAGAAACTGGTCCACCCACCACGGTGCCCGAATTCGATGCTCCACTTGATTCCATGCCGATCCAGCCAAAACCAAAATATGCATGGAAATTATTCCTTCCAAGCTAAACCTGATTCAAAACCCAAAGAAAGTTAGGTCTTGCCTCGATCGCCCTATCTAAAATTTTCCATGCACTCTCGGTCCCGATCAAGATAGACTAGAAGACGCCCCACTACCTAGGCATCGATCGCTAGGCTGGACCTCCACAGTTTCCTGGACTCCTATCCAACTGCCATTGTTTCAAAACCCTCCAACCTAGCCACCATCATCAAAACTTTCGTCAATGTGACATATAAATCATCTATCACACATAGACATACATAAATAAAGAATGGTAGATAGAGAGAGGACATTCTTATTTTAGTCTATTTATATATTTTCTCCAAGATTCGATCACACAATAGATTCTTTAATTTTGTATAAAGAACATGGTTCAAATATCCAATTATCTACAATTTATAGGTTGCAAGATCATAAGGAGATGATTAATCTATCTATATAAATAAATTCATTCCTTTTAAATATCATGCAAAATAGGATTAATCTATCTATATAAATCAATTCATTCMTTTTAAASATCATGMAAAATAGGATTAATCTATCTATATAAATCAATTCATTCMTTTTAAAGATCATGCAAAGCTAATTGGGATTGGCATGGAGAATGGATTATATAAAAAAAAAATATGAGGAAGGATGCATGACTATGAATTAGAGAAAAAAGAACCCCTTTAATCTAAAATATTTTGAAGGATAATAAATCAATATACAAAAGAAAACCCCAAATACAAATCAATACATATCATGTGACGATCACATGTAGCTATTTTTTTGCTTATGCTTCTCAATTTTCTTGACCACTACTCATAGGTGCCTTGTTAAGATTTATGATTCTCAATATTCTATCTTCCAACCAAATATTGTACGGATAATCACATAGAGACTACAAGGATCAAAGTCCATGTTAGTGCATGAAATCCATGAAAGTGCATGGGGAGAACAATCAAGAAAATTGCATACTAGAAAAAACGCACTGTAAATTAACCTTTGGTCCGTTGGATCCATTTCCCCATCACAAAGTTCTATTTGTTTTTCATTTCAAACTCCATCATCGACTACAATGTAAGAATTCAAAGTCCGACACCAAGAATGTTTGAAAACTTCCAACACCCCTCACTTTTGGTGTCTTTTTCTTATATATTTCTCGTCTCTTGTTTCATCCTATGATACCCATTTCCATTTCCACACAMAAATATCACAAAGTAAAAATCAAAAACAAAAATAGAACCACACACAAATGATGACAGCTCAAAATAAAATAAAAAACAAGCATGTGCACATAACCAGAAAAAAATTTCATTAATCAAATCAAACAACATGAACATGACATAAACAAACTAATGAAAAAATCAAATCACRTGGTCACACTAAATCAGAATATAAAAAAAAAATGGATCCTGAAATGGAGATGATCCATAATAGCAATAGGGAGTAATGACCTAGAGTTGAATAAAAGAGAATAGATGGATGGATAAAATAAAAAAGAGTCTTTTCTCTTCTCTATCAACATCTCACCCAAGCAACACCCATTCCAATGCCTTCCATTTCATTCAAACTTGTTTACTGGTTAGGTCCCTTTATCCTGGTCCCCTTATTTAGGGAGGCATGTTGATGGGGATGGATGTGTTAGGTCCCTTTATTTAGGGAGGCATGTTGATGGGGATGGATGTGTTAATGATGACCACTTGTTAGAAGGGTTTATGGGTCATTTAATTTTTAGAAGGGTTTTAGTGGTGGTGCAAAGGTTAGTTGGGGAATAGCATTGCTATGCAAATGTGTCTAGGGTTACACAAGGTGTAGAGCCTTTGTGAATGCAAATATCCCATGTGTGCGAGGGAAGGTATTTAGCTTCTCTAAGTTTGTTTTCCTCCATTATTAAAGGGACTTAACACATCTCTAGGGTACAATCCAAATAAATGCAAACATATTCTCCTTCCTAAACTCAACACATATACGAGGTACAATGAGAATAGATGTGAATGCCATCTCCTTTCTAAATCTATTCATAAACACCCTTTTAAGACTTAGAATGTGTCTCTTTTAAGATACGTGTATACAAATTCTATCAATTATAAAATAATGTCAGTTGAGTCTAGCATGGTTGGTTGAGAGGAAATTTTTTTATCATCTCCACTTGAGTCAAATCCTTCTCATGACATGATTGTTCTTGATAATTTGATAGTTGATTGGGATTTTCACAAGTTGATTATTAATGAAGGATAGTAAGGTATCGATGATTCCATCCTCAGTTATCTACTTGAGGGTGTCATTAATTATATTCCAAGGAAAAAAATGTATACAATTTGAAAACAAAACAAAATATAGAATGCAGACTTAAATACATGCCTTCAAGAAGCGAGTCGCAACTCACCATAAAACTATAATCAAGGCTTGGATGGATGAACTGTCAATTGTGTTGGACTAATAACATCATATTATAGATAGGGGAACCCCTCTACTATGATTTTATTTCCCATAAAATTCTTTATTCGATGATCTACAAAACTAGGGTTTTTCTCAGTAAGGGACAATGCAATTTTTGCACTAGGGGTCGATTTTGAAAAACATTGGATTAGGTGATTTGGGTAGTGTTCTCACATCGACCTTGGCCAAAAAAAATTGTGAGAGCTTAAAAAATTCAATTATGATGCTTGGTTTGGATTTTATGCCTTCAGACCAAATTCTCAATGTGTCCCTGAATGGCTTTAGGAAGCAAGTTGCAATTCTCCATGAAAATCTAGCTAAGGCTTAAATGAACGAACCATCAATTGTCTTGGAATCCTGAAACTGGATTAAATCTAAGGGAAACCCTCTCCTACAAATCATTTCCCTCGAAAATGATTTATTTGACGATCTATAGAACTAGGGTTTTTCTTAGTAAGGGCCAATGCAATTTTTGTACTAGTGGCCGATTTTGAAAAACACTAGCTCAGGATATTGTGGGTAGCGTGATCATGTGGGATTTGGGAAAGCACATTTGTGATTGATTATAAAAATCAATTATGATACTCAGTTTTATTTTATTCCCCTAAACCAAATTATCATTGTGTCCCCGAATCACTTTAAGAAGCGAGTTGCAAACCACCATAAAAATCCAAGCGGGGCTTGGATGGACGAATCATCGATTTTGTTGAATTCCCAACACCATAATCATTCTCATGGTAGAATCATCTAACCGATCCCATTCCTTGTTTGGCTACCATGTAGCATTTGTTCAATGGTGCACCTCTTAGTATCATTGCTGATATGAGCAAGGCATTTTCCAAAGGTTGGTCAACTCATCCATTCCATTTTCCCAATATTCTTCAACACTAGATGCATGAACTTATCCAAGCTAATTTATTTTAGATATGACCCAAAATATAATAAAAGTAAATAATTTAATTTGATTAATGGTTATCTTATCCATCGTAAGAAACTATAGTACTTCTAGTGGGGAAATCCCCCCTTTAACTACACCAGGGTTTAAGATGTAGACAGAGCGAATGGCCATCTAAAAGTCAATCTAGTTTCTACTCTACCCCAAACATACCAAAATAAATGAAAATAAATCAATAGGAAAGAATATTAGGTAACTGTACATTTTATCCCATGTATGGTGATGAACTCCTCAAGCTCTATAGTTCCAAAGACTACAATTCTCCTCCCAAGGCTGACCTACATACAAGGATAGGCAAACAAGGACTATAAGAATACAAATTCTATTGATAAATAAGGGTTAGATATCAAATGTAATACATAAATTAAAGAAGAAAACATAAAAAATCATGATTTGGGGCAAGGAAAAGATATTCTTTTATTCATCAAACAAAGACTAAAACTTACAATCTATGTCAGCCACCATTCTGCGAACCTAGTCCAAGATCCTCTTTGCAATTCTCCAAGTAAACTTTCAATGGGAATCTTCTCACAATATTATTATCTCCTCAAGGAGGGGGAATGGATTGAATGGAAGAAGAAGGGGTTGAATGAGGGAATACTGAGGAAGTTACTCAAAAAATCTTGAAAATGCTTGGACAAGGAGAGGAGTGAAATTGGATAGAGTTTCATTATTCTTATGCTTGTAAGTGAAATGAGACCACAACACCTCCTTTTATATGAAAAAAGGATGGTTATTTAGTTGGGTGATGGGATATAGCTGGTGAATTGGTTGGGAAACCTCCAATAGCCCGTGAATTTCACCGAATTCCTTACAACTTTTAATTTTTGCAACTTTTACAATCTTACGCGTGCTTTTTAGTGTGCAACAAGCATATGTACGTGGGATATCTAGCATGCATCAACCGTATGTATGTAGGATGCAGTGGTGCAGGGCACGTACATGATCTAAAAAATTGTTTTTTAAGAAGAAATTCTCAACAATGATTTGGAAAATGATGCAAGTAAGTGGGCCAAGGCCATATATGGATGAATTGGGAATTTTAGGGCTATACTAGATTCCCCCTAATGTGTGAGGTTAGAAGAGAAAATGATGACAAAAATACATTACAATATATTCACCAATGTACAAAATCGAGTGAGCCTGAGAACAGAGTTCGGTAGGTGCCATCTTCAAAACAAAATTTGTCTCTCCTAGGTGGGCATACCCATGCTCAGGATGAATTAAATCATGGATACCAATCAAATACACTGCAGATCCATTTCATATAACTATATAAAGTGTATCCGCAAGAAATACCCACCGGATCTACATCTCAAAATCAATTGAAGATATACAAGCATAGTATGTATCTTTAAGAAGATAATAACACCCGTGGCTGGAGGTGAGGCCTTTAAAGATTGAGCAATAACTTCAAGATATTCAAAAATAAAGTAGGAGTACAATGGGAGTGTATAACTCACTACCTTGAGGTCTTCAATGACTCGTCGTGAAAATACACGAGGATCTCAATGATTAGGAAGAGAACTTCATTGATTTTGAATCTGGACTCGACTGGACTCTCGAGATGGCCAACTCATGGAAGTCAAAAGACAAACTACAGAAAAGACAACTCAGGCTGGGTAAAAATTCCCTTGGACAAAAGAATGAAATATGACTAGAATCAAGAAACATGACATTGAAATAATTTTGTGATGCAGAAGGCAACGTAAACTCTCCATGTGTTTGGAAGAGTAACCAAATAGAGGAGGACACAAATATATGTAGCGATAAAAACTTCCTAAGGTCATACTAGATCCCAATGCTTGACGAACAAATGAAAGGATGTGGTTTGTCCAAGGGTGACTCTCTTTGATGTCAATTTTATTTTTTTTCCCATCCCCTCTTTTTGGAATATTCGATTTTTTTGTCTTTTTCAATTTTTTCAGAGCTTGAAAAATAATAAAAGAATTCTACATTAAAAAGAAGGAATGAGTGTCGCAAGAAAGCATACTAGTTCCAAGCGCATGGAACATACTAATTCTCAGAGAAAAGAGACATGTGCAGGAAAAGGACACTCGGGGAAAATTCCTCCATGGGTCAAGGTGTCATCTCACAGAATCAAGACGTGTTACAAGGCTTGCCTATAAGAAATGCTTCAAAGGTTTAGTTGAGAGCAACATGGAGCCAACATTAGGCCAAATATGAAAAGCTGAGACTCGCAAATGCGATTAAGAAAGACACAATGAGACCCCTTCTATGTAATTTTTATGAGCACAAAGAAGGTAAGCTCGTTAGTTTTTTCATGTTTAGAGAGTCTGAAAAAACATAAAAAAGACTCCAGTGAGTGCCTTTTTCAGAGATAGTCTAGCCGGTTTGAAAAGGGGGTAAAATTGCACCAAAAAGACATCTATTCAAAACCATTTTAATGAGTGTGACACAGAAAATATCACTCGACAATATTTTCAATTTTAAGGAGTCTGAAAAGATATTAACTATGGACTCACAACCTTTTTCTGAGTTTAGTCTCCTTAGCCTGAAAAAGTATAAAAGTAACTGAGGAGAGCTCTCCTAGCGAGGCAAATCTCTCGAGGTGTACCTTTTTCTTCTATAATCTACAGGGTAGAAAAAGATTTAAATTCATGTCATTAGATGTTCTTCTGGACCAATTTAACGAGTGTGAAGGAACAAGGTCACTCGATGATATTTTCAATTTTAGGGAGTCTAAAAAGAGCTTAACTATGGACTCTAGTGCGGTTCCTTTTTCATAAGTAATCTCCAAGGCCCGAAAAAAGTGATAAACAAAAACCAAGGAGAATGTTCCTAGAGAATAATCTTATAGAGAACCGAAGTTCCTAGATAATACCTTTATTCGTGAAATTAGCCATCTGAACCGGAAAAGGGGTAAACTACCGCCGGACATATGTGGCTTCAAATTTGAGTTTGGCGAGAGTGAAGGAAAACAAGATTTCTCGAAAATCTTTTCATTTTTAGAGATTCTGAAAAGGGCTTAAAGAAGTCTCCAAGAAGATACTTTTCTCAGTTAATCTAGACGAGATTGAAAAGAATAAATGTAGTCTCATTGGATGTTGCTCTCAAATTTCAAAGTGAGATTGAAAGACAACAAAGCGTGCTCATTAGGGAGTCCCGAGGGTAAGGCCAAGAATGATGGTGCATCAAAAGAATGAGGCTTTAACTCGTAATCATGACAGGACTAACAAGGACTCCCAAGCCTATATTCATAACTGACAGCATGGACGCAAAAATGTGGCAAGGATCTACCTAGGGCATCCATGTAAAGGTAGGCTATACCACCTAATTATGACACTTATAGAGAAACAATGAAGGTTTTGTGTTGCACTTCGATGGGGTCGATCCTTTGATAAAGTGGAAAAGACAACGAGATGTAGAAAGTGGAAATGGAATTCTAACTTATATGCAAAAAGTTGAAAAAATGACTTTTACCAAGGGATACCAAAAAGTGACCCATCCCAAAAAAATTACCAAACCAAAAGGAAAAGAGTACTGGAATGTCCAAAAAGAAACCCAGAAACAGAATCAAGTGATCACCAGGCCAAAAAGAATGACAAAGGGGGTCATAAGGGGCTCAAAAGGGCCAAAACATTCTATAAATAGAGGTTAACAACTCATTTTGACCATTGGAATTTGAAAATCAACCAAAAGGTGAAAAACCCCATTCGCTAAAAGAGTTGATTCTCGGAGCTTCAGTGGATGAAAAAACATTCTGCTTGGACCAAGTAAGTACAAATTCCCCCCTCTTGCATTTCAAATCATTTTTATGCATTAATTTTAGGTTTTAAGGGGGAACACTCTACTAAAAAGAGCGTCCCTTCATGTACACGGGTTGTCTAAGGCCATATCGCGTATGTACTTGGACAGGAAGCCACAATCCCACATAAATACATGACTATGTAGTATATAACCTGCATACACCTTGAAATACTTTGAAAAAATCAAGATGCAAGTACTAACTTCCTCCACTTTTCCATGAAACATGATGTATATTCACTGGAGGGAGAGGGAGCATGAGCATGAGGGCTTCTCAATGCTCTTGTGGAGTATTGGCACTCGGATGAAAAGGCCTTTATGCTAGAGGGTCAATCATTATCCCCCACCACCAAGGATATCTACTTCTTGACTGACCTCTCAAGGAGAGGGGAACCAGTCAACCCGAGGAATTTCCCCATGGGCCTTTCAACATAGAGGATTATATTTAGATGTATTGTGAGGCTGGAATTGAGAAGGTAGGTTCTCGAGTGGCGATTCACAAGATCACCCGTCTATCTCTTCACCTCTGCACATGATATTACTCTTGATCGGGTGGATTATTTGATCTATGGCTCTACATCAGGCCTCCCAGGCACACATGAATTGTGCCATTCAATGTTTAGAGGAAAACATTTTTTATTGGAGTACAACAATGTTGGTGTGCATGAAGAGACAACTTAAAGAGTGTCGACAGTGTACCAAAAATAAATTTTGGTTTGGTACCATTTTGTTCTCCTTCTTCAAGAGTGTGCCCAGTCTCAGCCCTAGAGAGATGGTATAGGGGCATGTATCCTCCTTCCTAGTAGTGACCAGGTGGGTAGTGTTGTTGCCACGACAGGGTGGAAAGAGGACCATAGAGGCCTTCAATGACACATTCTTTGACTGGTGGGCACGAAATATCTCGGTGATCAAGGATTACCCATATGTCAGGATCAACTTCTCTAAAGACCCTAACATGCCAGTGCCTCCCGACAAGTAGCAAGGCGAGATAAGTAACATACTTTTTAAAGTTTATTTAATTTTTTAAATTTCATATATATCCTTTTTATGGGTGTATAGAGCATTGAATTGTGTAATAGATGTGGGGCCTATGCGATCAACGGACTTTGCTAGGACTCAGTGACGTCCTTGACCCGAGGCAGGACCAACAACAGCTGAAGGACCAACAACTGCAGGGAGACCCCATCCAGAGAGGCTGAGAGAGTTCTTTGATGAGTGGAGTGAAACCTCACTGCACTCACTCGTACTATACCAATGGTGGAGATTGAGGATCTCCCCACTTCTATGCAGCCTCATGTAGTATGGGTGCCACGGACTTGGGCCCAACTATTCCGATGTTTGGCCAACGTTGTTGTACACTATGGCAAGGCCAATAGGCCTCGTGCTTAGAGAGCATAGAGCATTGATGTGCTGATGTCACTCTTTGTATATGTATTTTTTGAGGGCATAAGCCCAATGATGTATACTTAACACTTTTTAGGCATTCACGCCCACCTATGTACTCATGACACTACTTTTTGGAGAGAAATATATATATTTACATCTTTTTGTCTTATGGATGACATTTTTACAAATGTATGTACATGTGTATGTGTGTTCTTTTCTTTTTATGTGTGTGCAACATGCCAATCTAAAATTTGATTATCTAGAGTATATGTTATATGATTAAATCTTTCACAGTGAAAAAGAAGACATAAATAACTACACGTCCACAAAACAAAACGGAAAAAAATGTATAAGAAACTATACATATATACACGAAGTCACCAAGGTGACCAACCTAAGAGTAGTAGTTCTTGAGGTAGAGTCAATTTCTAGGCTCCAGCAAGGAATTTCCCTCAAAATCAACCAGTCGGTAAGAGCACTTCTTCAAGACCTCTTTCACAATGAATGGTTTAAACCACATGGGTTTGAACTTGCCTACCCCTAGAGGATATTTGTCTTGATCATAGACCAGGAAAAGATCGCCTTCAGAGAAAATACAAGGATCAACAAACCAATCATATTGGCACTTGACTCATTGCTTATTAGCCTCATTTGCTAAGGCTACATCACGATGCTGCTCATCAAGATGCTCGATATATAGAAGGTGTTCCTCAAGCGGTGAAGTGTCTGACAATAATTCCACTACCAACTTTAAAAAAGGAATATGACACTCAATAGGTAAGATTGCTTCTAGCCCATATACTAGTTGAAAAGGTGAAAAACTAGTGGAAGTCTCTACGGATGTTCAGTAGGCCCGCAACATTGAATATAACATCAAATGCCAATTTTACTTGGCATATTGTTCGTTCAATGAAGAATAGTCTTGAGAGACTTATTCATAGCTTCAACCTGACCATTCACTTGTGGGTAATAAGGAAATAAATGCTCATTTTTAACCCAAGCTTTGTTGTTAGTTCGGTCATCATTTGTTTTTGGAAGTGACTACCATGGTCAGTGAAAATCTCCTTCAGGATACCGAACCTTGCTACTATCTGATTAAAGATGAAAAGAGTCATTGTTTCACCATCATTGTTGAATGTTTGCATAGATTTGACCCACTTGGTGAAGTTGTATACTTCTACGATGATGTAACAATGCCCCCTGGTCGAAGCCAGGTGACATGTAGTAAATTCAATCCCCCACTTGGTGAAAGTACCAATAGAAATGACAGTAAACATAGGAGTAGCATGTGTCTGCATCTTCCGAGAGAAGGTCTGGTGTGGGTGGCACTTCTTGACTACCTCCACACAATCCTTGATTAACGAGGGCCAGAAGTAACCAGCAGGCAGAATCTTTTGGGTTGTTGCCAACCCAGAAAAATGACCTCCACATGATCCAGTGTGACTGTTGTTCAAAATGAGATCTGTTTCTTCATGGATAAAGCATCACTGAAGAATGCAATCTACACCTTGACGATACAAACTATCATTGAGTATAAGATAGTTTCGCGCCTGATGTTGAATTCAGCAACGCTCATCACGGGAAGAAGAAGTGGGGCACTTCAAAGTCTGGAGATACACAGGTATATATCCATGCCAGGGGTCCGAAGATGCAATTAGAAAAAGATATTCCTTAATAGGTGATTCTTTGAGCATGATATCACTAGACTCAACCGAAAGTTTTGAAATAAGTTTGGCAAAGACCAATGACTTTTTGGATTTTTCCATGATCAACCATGATCCCTGTTGGCGATACAATAAAATCTAAGATACGACATGTCGTCATGAAGAAAATGCACTTGTTAGGATTCAAGCGAATCCTATGGTAGCAACATCACTCAAAGATTAGTGAAATATGGGTGAGATGATCAGATCTTTTGCAAGAGCGTGATGCTATATCATCAAGGTAAGCCTTGATTGTGTGTATAAGGTAATGAAAATAAAATGACATGGCCCACTGGAAGGAATCTCCAGCATTCTTCAAGCCAAAAGGCATCTTACGATACGTGAATGTCCCCTAAGAAAAAATAAAATCCATTTTATGTTGGTCCTTGGGTTTGATTTGAATCTGATTGTATCTTGAGAAACCATACATGAATAAAAAGACCTCACAACCAGTGCATTCATCGACAATCTGATTGATAAATGGGGTAGGTAAATTATCTTTTGGATAGGCCTTATTCAATTCATGGAAGTCCATACACATGCAAATTGTGCCTTGTTTCTTATTAACCAGAACCGGGTTTGACACCCATTTCGTCAACTATATAGGGTAGATAAAACCGGCTTTGAGAAGTTTCTCTACTTCTACCTTAATTGTTGCCAATTTTTTAGGATTGACTGGACAAACCTTCTATCAAATTGGTTTGGCATCAGGATAATTCATAATTTCATGCTCGAAAATTCGTGGATCGATGCTTGTCATTTCCTCATAAGACCGAGAAAAAATTTCGCGGAATTCTTTGAATAATTTAGTGTAAGTTCGAATCTCTTTGGGGGAGAAGTCCACTCTAATGAAAACAGTCTCCACAACGGTTGGGGGTTTTGGAGATATCTATTGGAATCATTGTAGTAATTATTTCCATGTTACCCTCGACGTAAACTCCATGTGTAGCCAGAGGATTGATAGAACAAGGCTTATCTCCATTCATGGTCAAAACGAATTATCCCGCCTCTATTCTCCTTAACTCGGGAAGAAATTAAGATCTATAATGTCTATCATCCCAAGTTCTATGGAGACCATTCATTGTCTCGAGAATCACCTCGTCTGAGGGAAAGGAAAATTTTAAAGGATCTTGAGTGGAAAAAGAATCTTTATCCCGAATAGGCTCGAGAACTAGATTTAACTCCTATGCGAGAGTTAGATCGAGGTTGGTTGAAGTCTGTGAGACAATTTTATACACAACCTCAGCTACAAATAAAAGCATGGCCATGTCGCAATTCCCTATCCCTTCCATCGAAGTTGATGGGGAAGGTAAAGTCCACAGATCGTTAAAGTAGTTCATTCAAAATGATGGTAGTTGCAAAATTACATACCTCGGCTGGTCGGGAAAAACCAATATAAGCCTTACATCGCTAGAAGGAAACATGTAATAAAAAGTTCCCATAAATGATGGAAACAAACGGACACCTAAATTGACAGTTCCAGGTTGTGGATTATCAATCATGGAGACCGTGGAAGCCCTAGATGAAGGGTCAGGATGAGAGTAGGACAACTGACCATCGTGTGGAAAACACAAGACTTGAAAAACCGTAGCAACCACCACATGCATCGAATAAGTCCATCTTCTTCCTAACAACAAGTTGTAGTCAAGAGGCACATCGACCAGTTCAACTTTGACACACACAATTTTACCTTCCAACTGCACAAGAAAGGAAGAAATAATTATGTGTGGTCTAAACGATCGACTGTCGAATGTCATAAGAAAAGTAGGTAATGGAGACAACTCAGGCTGGCCAATGGCCTTTCAACATGAAAATGTCATCATGCAAGTCGAGGCACCCTCATCAACTACAATACGAAATAATGTTTTGCGTAAAATATTTTTTGGTGTAGGCCACTAGTATCTGAAAAGCCACATGGTGAGGAAGATGGGGTTTTAAGTCGGTTGGATTGAAAACAATCGCTCCTCGGTTACAAGTCTCTATCACCCCCAAGGTGGCTAACAAAGATTTACTCTACGAGGGGAAACTTTGGAGGACCTCCAAAGCATACATCGCGCAAGGGGTCTGTGCCATATCTTATACAATGATGTATTTCTGGGTGGCCTTCACATTTGGATTGTGAGAAGCCTTCTTAAACACACCTTTTGGGATGTGATTCATCATTTCACCCACCACCTTATCGATTTGGAGAGGAGTCAAAGGGTTAGTGTCTTCCTTGCCCCTCCCAGAAGATTCTGACATTTCGTAGTCTCGGGCCCTGGTCACTAAATGAGCCTCGACATTCATCATATAAATATTTACGGTCGGATTATTATTGGTGGGCACGGGGGGTCCCTGACTGCCCCCTATCGCGCTCGTGGATGCATAAGCCTATGCCATGTTTTTCCCTTGTGGAAAAGGGTTCGTTAGCACAATAGGTTGTTGTTGTGCTAATAGCTTCTGGCCTTCTGCAGGCTGAGGGAACATATGAGTTAGGTGGTCTTCCGTGCAGAGATTAGATGAATACTTCGACTTCTTCTTCTCCATTTTTCCCCCGCCGACATTATTTGTAGTATTTTTATCCCCTTTACCCTTCTTATTTCATTGATTTTTCTTCCCCTTGGAATTTTGTTTGGCCTTAGGGTTCGTGGACTGCACATTGTGTATGTTCAACGTCTGGGTAGGGGGAATGACCGAACTTAGAGTATGGCTGGCCAAAGTCTGTTGTGTCGAAAATTGTTGCAATTGATTTGGCAACAGGTCTATGGAATTTCTTTGTGCTGATCCCACAATACCGTAGGCATGGGGTCCATAATTTTTCTTGGCCTTATCGAGATAAGACCATGACACATCCCAAAATCTCTTGTAGAGCATGCCAGATTAAGAGTAGATCAATTCAAGCTGTTGGGCTCTCATAATCGCCTCGTCTTCTAAAAACACTTTGGAAGTCACAACATCCTTGGATATGCAGGGAACCAAAGACTTAAAAAACCACTCAAACAAAAAATCAGGAGGGACCTTGACATTAATCAATCTCTTTCTACGCCACCATTCTCGAATATGATCAGAGATGTGGTTGGCCTTGGTTTTCTCAAAGTTTTCCATCAATTTAGTGTTGGCATCATATCTCATAGGTAACTGGAAATGTTTCAAGAAAACAAATTCCAAGTCATTGAAGTAAGAGTACCTCAAGCCATCGATCTCAATATACCACTTTGCAGCACCCCCCATAAGAGTGCGTTGAAAAAGGAGAAACCTGACATAGTCGTCATTCAACGAGTTTGACGAGCACCATAAATGAAAATTCTTCACATGATCACCTGAATCTTCGCCAAGATTTCCCTCAAATTTTATAACATATGAAGGTAACTTAGTTGACATGGGGGGCCAACGCGGATTGTGAGAAATTGGGTCGTTCAGTAATCTCGACAAATCTAGCAGATGTAACGTTGCCAGAAACGATATTTTTGGTTGTGAATTATTTATAGGAAAAGAGGGTCCTGGATTTTGAATGGAAACATTTTTCTAGAAAAATTTGTACTGTTGTCCACGGTTTTGGTAGAAACCATGGCCTCGACCAACGTAAGGTAATTGTGTCTGTTGGGGTGTCATCGACTAACTGCCAAAATTGGATGACATAGCCTATGAGGGGATTGCTCCCTTTATTGTGTTCCAAGGATGATGGAAGGGGATGCCCCTAGCTGATCCGATGGACATGGGTACATATCCTTTCCAGGGGTTCCATTGAGCATGTAAGGGGTTTTCACCGACCGACATTGCTTGCGAGGGAATCAATCCCTGCCAAGGATTCTAAAGACCCTATGTGGAGAAAACTCTAGCTGTAATTACCTATGAAGGAAGAGTACCTTGCACCAGGTTTTGTTGACCAAAACTAGGGTTTCCCCCAGCCAATAAAATAGCCGAAGAAAAAACATTGTTCCCAAATGCATCGACATGTAATGACATAGATCCCACTGACATTGTATAAGATGAAGGTCTTAAAATTCCTCCACCAAACAAGCTATAATTAGAGTTTTTCCCGATTGGCTGTTGAAAAGCACCACCGAGCGAAGGGGACGGAGGAGGTATATGACCCCCACCATAAGGGATATCATTAAAAGGGACTATAGTGCCCTTGACTGACCCTTTAATGAGAGATATTGAGCTCCATGTCCCTAGACCCATGGTCTATAAGATAAAATAAGTAAGAACTAAGTTGGTATCAAAGTCAGGCATCCCATATGAGAAGGGAGGGACTAACGTGCTCTAAGTACAGAATAGTGGTCATAGACGATAATGTTATTGGACCATTGCCTAAAGTTGAGGGAGTTGATACCACTATGGTCCTGATTGGAGAAGGTGGGAGAGGAGGTAGGATGCTCCCTGCAGTAGTAGTCATAACGAGAGTATGAGGACTCTCGGACAAAGTAGCAACATTTGATTCCATTGTTTCTTGTAAGACTATGTGGCGCTCATAAGATGTCACCTCAGGGGGAACAACCTGAATCAATATTAGCGCTGACAAGTTAGTAATCAGAGGGTTATTTGGCTTGAGAGATTCTGTCCCAAGGTGATAAATGGTAGGTTCCTCTAGAGTCAAAAAGTCTCCTCATAGATCAGGCTCAGGCACAGTTTCCTATGGTTGGGTCTCTTTGAACAACCCTTCTTTATCAAGTCTTTACCTTAACGGTGGCGGAGGCGGCTCCAAAGTAATCAGCGACAGACCTTGAAGCCTTCGTGTCCGATGGAGCTTTTGATCTTCCACTTTGTGAAATGATCAAATGACACAGTAAGGATTGACTAGCCTAGAACAAAAAACACACACTAAAAAGTTTCCTAAAGATAAATCAAGCAATTGATTATCTAGTAGGAAGGACAATTATGCCAATTGACACAAGAGAAACTAACCTATGTAAGTGAAACTTGAACATGGAAGCACCCTTTGGGTATACTCTGTGAAGCGTGATTGTTTTCCTTTGGTTATGGAAGTATGCGAAGATCAAGGAAGAAAAGGGAGAATGCGAACTTCGCGGAAGACACAGTGACTATTACTGGGTCGAAGTGAGAAAAGGAGAAGAAAATACGGAGCAAAGTAAGTCGTTGGACGAGGAGATCAAGGGTGATAGATCAACAAAAAATAAGGCTCATGGACAACTCAGAAAGTGGAAAAAGCCACCGTTAGATGCTTTGGAGCATCACGTGAGAAGGAAGGAAATATGGGTGAAATTGACCTAGGGTTTTTGTATCTAACGTTTTGGGACACCTAGGTTTCAGCCTAAGGATGTCGGTGAGATTTTGTAATGTATAAATAAAGGTCATGAGGACCTAGTTTGGGTTGGTACGGTATTGTTGAGTATAGTTGTATTGAGGATTAAGAGTGATTATTTTTGTGTGAGAGAGAAGCGCTAAGTGTGAGAGCAATCTGGTATTGTAATATCTTTAGTTGGGTGCGAAGATCGATCCTGCAGTTGGGTGCACAGGAAGGGGAGAGAAAGAGAGGAGAAGAAAGAGGATCTGCTAGCTAAGAGTGCAGACAATAACTGTATGCTTTACCTTAATATATTATAGCACAGTTCTGTGGACGTAGCCCTAGAGAGAGGGTGAACCACATATATTTTGTGTTGTGTGTGATTGCTATTATGTCTCTGTCATTGATATACTGTAATTTCATTACTATTCTAGATCTAATAAGTAGATGTGCAGGGTAGATCCAAGCTGATAAGTGATATATAAATGTTGTGATTTTCTTGTGTTTGATCCACTTGATATTCCTTTTGGTTGTAGACATCTCTGTCCTGCAACCCCCTCATAACTACTTCGAATGAGACTACATATGCCCCTGCGAACCCTAGGTCTGCCCCTGTGCCAACAAATGGTTATGTTGATGGGACATGAATCTTCTTGAGGGAATCTCAAGGTGGTTCCCATCTAAGACAGTGATTCAAAAGTGGATAGAGGATCAAGAAAAGGACTTCGTTGAATCCCAGAACAAGAACCCTAATATTAGTACAAATAATTGGTTCGAGAAATATATCTTCACTGATATACACAAAATTTTCTTTGGGGGAATCCATCAGTAGCTATATGAGTGGCTAGCTAGATTAGCAGATACCCAGTTTGAGATCCGATCTAGACCTCCTGTGGTTTGGACATCAGAGTTGATCAAGAAGGTCCAAAGAGTTGATAACATTGTATCACGAGCAGTTGATCATTGGTTCGATAACACCATTGGAGGGTACATCATAGAGTTTGTTGTTGACATAATAAAATCATACAACCAAGCTGAGAGATACTTCTTCAAGGGACCCGAAGGAAAATTTTTACAATTCCTAAAGTTGAGACTCAAGATTCTATTGCATGAGAAGAACATCTTGAAGATACAATAGATTGGTCAGATCTAGAAAGGTTAATGTTCAAGAATTCGAACAGTGACAATGACACAAAAGATGGACATACGTGCAGTGTGAGAGTGTTCCAAGAAGTTCACCTTGCAAACCTGTTTAAGCATAACTATGGGGAGGAGGGTTTCTACAGTGGAGAAGAGGCAGAACTAACAAACAAAGAACATTCAAAACCCGCTAGGGCAGAGGAAGGAAAATTTGAAGATCTTCACTGGGGAGAACCTGAAACCTCAGAAACTGCACCAATCATCGAAGTAAGTATTGTTATCCCTCCTATTGATTCAATAATATTAAGAAACCAAAGTAATCCCAGTCACCAGAGTGTCCAGAGAACTGTCAGGAGTAGTCCACCACATATTCAGTCATGAACCCTAGGAAGATATATGGTACATGAGATGGGGCTTCCTATCTTTAGGGGAGATGGATCTGAAGATCCTGCTCAACATTGGTTCCTATGTGAAGCCGTATGGAATATTAAAAATGTCACTGACGAAGCTGTCAAAAGAACCTAGTTTAGTACCACTCTGAGGGATTGCGCACTGCTTTGGTACATGAAGCTTGTTCAAGGACATTCACAACCTAAGCCACTGAATCAGATTAATAATGCATTGATTACAGAGTTTAAGAAACCTAAGTTGGATTCACAGTGTATTATAGAACTGAAGGAGATCAAGAATAAGGTGGTTGAACTCATTTGGGAATTCGATCAAAGATTCAAAACCTTAACAAGTCGATTCACTTTTCACCAGATGAATAGAACAAAGAATGGTTCATTGCTTACCTCTTACCACACATCAGAGCCCATCTAATGCAAAATAATATTGCTTCGGAGTCTGAGGCACTGGAGATCGCCATGGAATTAGAATCAACCCCTATGGAAGAATCCATCTCAGGTATGAGTCAGATCTTGAGTCAATTGACTAGTTTTTCTCTATAGGTCGAAGATATGAAGAAAGACAAGGGAAAAGATAAAAGAGAAGACATATGGTGTGTCATATGTAAATCATAAGGCCATGACAAGAAACATTGTCCCCTATTCAATGAATACTTGGCTTTTGGAGCTCCGAGCCTTTTGAAGAAAGTCACCTTACCTTGGTGCGAGGTATGCAGAAACAAGCATCGCCCTGGTGAGTGCTACTACATGAAAAAGTATGTTCAGACACCTACAAATTTGTATTGTACATTATGTAAGTCCATAGGACATGAGGATATGGATTGTAGGGATTACGATCTCATGCATGAAAGTTAGAGAGACATATATAAGATTCAAAGCGAAGTATAGCAATAAGGGAACACTACGCAGTATAACTCTCCTGGGAGAGGAAAATTCAATCCTCGCGGTGGATTCAGAGGAAGAGGAAGAGGAGGAGGAATGGATCAAGGTCGAGGATAGATCATCTATTATAACTGTGCACAACGAGGACACCTTGCAAGGGATTTTCAGAACCCTTGTACCACTTGCAGCTACTATAGCTCGTTTTAACATGTTATAGAAGATATTCATGTGCTGCTAGCTAAGCTTCATGAGAGACGAGGACCTTAGCAGAACCCGCAAGTGCAACTAATATATGTTGAGCCTAGAGGAGAAGACACTAGAGTCACCATTATAACCAGAGGAGGTGTTGTTACAGGAGAAGATAGACTGACCCAAGGGAAGAATACAGAAGATTCAGGAATCCAAAAAGCTACAGAGAAGACACAAATGTTTGATGCAAAGAAAGAAAGACAAATTTTTGAGGAGGCAAGAAAATAATTCAGAGGAGACCAAGGCTCTTCATCAAAGACAATACCAGAAGTGAACGAATATGGAATGCCTTTGGCATTTGATCAATTTGCTTCACCAAAATAAGGAAAAGAGGTAAGCAAGCTCATGTAATTTTTATATACTTGTATTAAGTTCATTCAATATGAAAGCGTTGTACAAGAGTTACAAAATTTAATTAGACAATATGAGCTAGGAAAGATAGACCCCTTACTGAATAGGGAAGTACACCAAATCGATAAGAAGAGAAGGAAAAATAAGGAATTACATTTGAATGCTCAAATAGGAGAGTATGAGATAGATTATGTAGTCCTCGACTTAGGGTCAGAGGTCAATGTCATGACGAAGTAAACCTGGGCACTGATGGGAAAAACGAAGTTTATATATTCTCCTATCAGGATTAGGATGGCTAATCAACAAGCTATAAGCCCTTTTGTTAGATTAGAACATGTCCCTGTGGACATCGACGGAGTAAGAACGTTTGCAGATTTTGAGGTAATTAAGATAGTTGACGACAACTGCCCTTATCCTTAGGGATGATTTTAAGGATGGAAATTTAGTTTTAAATGTAGAAACCTTGGTGAATCTTACTAATCCTTCATATGCCAATTATAAATGTTTGGCGATATTTTTGTAAAAATATTCAAATTTCTAAGGATTTTATATAGTTTTTATAAAATTTTGGCTATATTTAAGGTAAAATAATTTTATGCTATAGAATTTGGGCGAATCACTTTTAAAATAGAGAATCAATTTTTTGGAAAAAACGATGGAAAATTATCCCATGAGAGAAATTTTATCCCCTAACATCATCCATTCTTATCCTGCGTTGTTAGGAATTGATTGGGCCGTCAATAATTCCACTGTGGTTGATTTAAAGAAAAGACGTATGACTTTTGAAAGAGATGGTCTTAGGGTCATTGCACCTTTAGATCCAGATGAAGGTCATCGATACACAGAGCCCATAAGAGAAGAATACCTCGCATAAGAACTGGAAAACATATAGAAATTAACAGCCAGACAATAGGATTGCATTAATCCCACGGTCGATGGAAACCTAATGTAGTGTACCTTTTTGCTTACCAAGGATTTTAACGGACTATGTAACAATATGTACACACTTGCGTTGGATTTACATAACACATACAGTCTAGTATATACTCCACATGCATTTAATAGTAATTAAACACATTTAATTCTCAGAGTAAAAACATATAATTTTACTGCTACGATTAAACAATCCATAACATTCCATAGTAATTCATATACACAACGGAATCATGATAATATATACAGCATAGTCATGTGGAAATGTAATAAGAACATAATTAAACACTTATCTTGTGACAGTGGAGAAATCCACCAACCAAGTGTAGGCCTTCCACGAACCTCCCAGCCGTAGACTGCACTGCTCCTCAACTCAACAGTGGTCACCCCCGAGCTGGGACTGAGCTCCATCCCAGGGAAAGGAATCTTAGGCTAGGCTGAGGTTACAGGGAAAACAAAACAGGAATATCTGGAAAGATTCTTCCCAAAGATGCCATCTTATGCCCACTACTGCCAGACTCTCATTCCCCACATGCCTATTCCGCCTGGGAGTATACACCTTCACACGCACAGTCCATCGGTGCTAACCTCCCTCTCTGGGTCTCAACAACAGGCCAGATCAGGAAGTCTCAGAGCTCGTAGCTGGTGCTGGGCACTCTCTAGAAGAAACCACTTCCCAGCAAACTCTTTCACCTAGAAAGATTTGCTCACAGGCCAATAAGCCTCACGCAGTCCAGAACTGCGTGCCACAACAAACACAGGGAAAACAGACACAGGCTTCCCAAGAATCGGTTCAACAGTCACAGGATGTTCTCACGGTCAAGATTTCAAAACAGGCCTCCACGCACAAGATCGCTCATCTTTTCCTGGGAAAACTGAGACTCTTCCCCAAAATTGACATGGACAATTCGTTCGGGGAATGCACACACTGGTTTTCTCTCACAGACAGACTCCATGGCTCTGAACAAGGGTAAAACACGCATTCTTCAGAACCCAACATAGGCTTCCTCTCTGTAACAGACATACACGAGGTCTCCTACAGACTGGTTCCTACCGCTCCTGCTCTGGGCAGTCGAGTCGAATGGAATGCGAGAGATCCCCCCCCACGGTTGTTCCTTTCTGTTTTATTTGCATGCGTCAGGGTGGACATTTGTCACCCTGGGAACTGCATGCGTTCCATCCGCATGCCTCCCTGTACACCCTTTCCTTTTTTCTAGGAACTTAGGATAAAGTAATATGCACATGGCTTTTTAGGAAATAATATTAAAATATTATTCCAGGCCTAAGCCCCTAGGCTCAACACTCAGCCCCTTTCCCACCTTCCAGCCCCTAGTTCCTTGCCCACTCTGTGGATGCTCAGTTCCCCTTCACTCATTCATCGTGGCCGGTCTGCACCTGGCGGTGTTTATATTTTATTGATTATTCTGCATACATACAAGTACAACAACAGGCTCCTGGCCTTCAAACACTTAGGCTTCCTGGCCTAACAAACACATAAGCCTTCTGGCTTATACAAAAATTGTCTCACCAACCTATAGAACACATTTACAATTCATTGTATATATCATGATCTGTAACGGGGCTCAGCCTTGGGGACACTACAATCCCCCTCCCCTTATTTTTTCACTATCCTCAGTGCAACTTTACATCGCATTTGCAAGTTCTTCAAAATTTTCAAAAAGATGCGGGTACTCTGCCCGCATTAGTTCTTCATGCTCCCATGTCGCGTCTTCAGGACCATACCAGGTCCACTGGACCTTTACAAGCCCTATAGCTCGATTCCAGAGCTATTTGTTTTTCCTGTCCAATATGCGCACAGGATGCACTTGCAAGACACCTTATGGTTCCACCTGAATCACAGTCCAATCAATAACATGATTAGCATCAGGTACATATTTCTTAAGCAGTGAAACATGAAACAAATTATGTACATTCATATATGCAGGTAATGCAAACATGTATGCAACTGGTCCAATCCTCTCTAGGATCTCAAATGGCCCACAAAATCTTTCTTCCAACTTGGCGCAACTTCCCAGCTTCAGGGAACTCCTATTAGTTTTCACTTTCAAGAAAACATGGTCACCCACTTTGAATTCTCTATGGGTTCTGTTACTATCAGCGTAACTTTTCTGCCCGTCCTGGGCAGCTTTCAGATTCTGTTTGATTTTTATCATCTGATCTTCCATCTCTTTGAGTAGTTCAGGTCCAACTACTACTTTGTCAGCTGGATTATCCCAGCTCACTGGAGTGTTGCACTTTCTTCCATAAAGTGCTTCGAATGGGCTCATCTTCAGAGATGTATGATACCCATTATTGTAGGAAAATTCTACTAGATGCAAGTAGTCTTCTCACCTTGATGGTTTATCCATCACATACATTCTCAACATGTCTTCTATTACTCTATTTACTCTCTCTGTCTATCCATCAGACTTAGGATGATACACTGTACTAAAGTTCAGATTCATTCTGAATCCTTTGAACAGTCCTTTCCAGAAATTCGAAGTGAATTTCGGGTCCCTATCAGACACAATTGTCTTAGGAATTCCATGCAAGCGTGCAACTTCTTTTAAAAATATATCAACAACATCTGCTGCTCTGTGGGTGGTTTTTAGTGGAATAAAATGGGAAGCTTTAGTAAGCTTGTCCACCACCACCATGATTGAATCATGTTGCTTGCTTGTTCTGGGAAATCTTGTGATAAAATCCATTGTTACCACATCCCATTTCCACTCAGGAATAGGTAAAGGCTGCAACAACCCTGTTGGGTGTCTATGCTCAACCTTAACCTTTTGGCACTCCATACATCTGGTGATGTATTCTGCAATTTCTTTCTTCAAACCCGACCAAAAATAATGGCTTTTGACTGCTACCACAGTCTTTTGATATCCAGGATGTCCAACATAAGTCACGTTATGCATCTCTTTTAGAATTGCTAGCTTCAATTCTCAGACATTGGGTACATATACTCTGTTTTTGTACAGAAGTAGACCATTAGTTCCCAAGGTGTAACTTTCCTTGGTCTGTGGTCTCTCACACTGTTGTAGCTTTGCTACAAGACTTTTGTACTGCAAATCAGCATTTGCAGCTTCCAAAATTCTATCTTTCATCTCAGTCTGGTACATGCTAATGGTTGTAGCACGTAATTCATGCACTTTTCTGTTGAGTGCATCAACCACTTTATTGTCTTTCCCTTTGATATGCTTAATGTCAAAATCATATTCGCACAGAAATTCCAGCCATCTAATTTGCCTGGCATTTAAGATCGGTTGATCAAATAAATACTTCAGACCATTGTGGTCTATTCTTAATTTGAATTTCTTGCCCATGAGGTAATGTCTCCATTTCCTTAATGCGTGGACAACTGCTGCCAGCTCTAAATCATGAGTGGCATAATTCTTCTCATGTTCCTTCAACTTCCGGGATTCATAGAAAACTACAAATCCTTCTTGGCCGAGAACTCCTCCGAGCCCCTCCTTACACGCATCTGTGCAAACTACGTAATCCTTGTTTGGATCTGCAATCCTCAAGATTGGAGCACTAGTGAGCAGTTGCTTCAGTCACTGGAAGCTACTCTCACATTCATCAGTCCACTGAAACTTCTTCTCCTTCCTTTGCAAGGAAGTGATAGCATGAGCTATCCTTGAAAATATGGCTATGAACCTCCTATAATAACCTGCCAGACCCATAAAGGATCTTACTTCTATCACATTCCTTGGTGCTGACCATTCTTGAATGGCCTGTACCTTCTCAGGATCCACAACGATCCCCTCTTCAGAAATAATGTGTCCCAGATAATGGATCTGCTTTTGATAAAATGAGCGCTTTCTCAGTTTTGCGTAGAGCTGGTGTTCTCTCAACACCTACAGCACCATTCTAAGGTGTTGTTCGTGTTCTTCCTCTGTCTTGGAATACACCAAGATATCGTCCAAGAAGACTATGACAAACTTGTCCAGATAATTTCTGAACACTCCATTCATTAAGCACATAAAGACAACATGCGCGTTGGACAATCCAAATGACACCACTGTAAACTCATAATGACTGTACATTGTTCTGAAGGCGGTCTTGCTGATGTCCTCGTCCCTTACTCTCACTTGGTGATATCCAGATCAGAGATCTATTTTCGAAAATATTTTTGCATCCTTCAATTGATCGAAAAGATCATCAATCCTTGGCAGAGGATAGTTGTTCTTGACAGTGACCTTATTCAACTGTCGAAAGTCAATGCACAACCTCAACGCCCCATCTTTCTTCTTCACGAATAGGACCGGGGCTCCCCACGGTGACACACTGGGGAGAATGTAACCTTTCTTTAGTAGCTCTTTGAGTAGCAATTGCAACTCTTTCAGCTCTGGTGTGCTAATTCTATAAGGAGCCTTTGAAATTGGAGTTGCTCCAGGCATCAGATTTATAGAAAAAATGATGTCCCTCTTCGGAGGTAGTCCAGGCACCTCCTGAAACACGTCCTCAAACTCTTTGAGCACCCTGTGGTCTTCCAGATTCGAGACCACATCTTGGAATACTTCTTCCACCTGGGCTGCAAATAATTGACAGCCTTTCTGGTAACATTTCTTCAGCTGCGTGGCTGAGATTTCTCCAACAGCCACGGCTCTGGGAATTCCTTGGATTGTTACCTGATTTCCCTCTTCGTCCAAACATGTGAACCTCTTGTTACGAAAATCCAGAAGGGCATGGTGTTGGTCCAACCAATCCATCCCAATTAAGCAATCATATGAGCCTAAAGGCAGAATGTTCAATTCATCCTTAGTGCTCATTCCTTTCATGTCCACTGAACATGACTTAACCAATTCAGTGACCTTCCTCTTGGTCCCTGAGGCTAACTGCACTAACCAAGACTTCTCATGTTTTCTCTTTGTTAGATGCAAACTCTCCACCACTCTATGATCTACATAACTATGGCTAGCCCCTGAATCAATCAAAATAACAAGTGGTCGGTTGTTGATCATACCTTCCACTTCAATCATGTGCGATTGAAATTATGCTTGCTTATTGTCCAGGGCTGTGTAGATCCTCGACATTCTGCTGCCCATATCCTCCACTGTTTCATCTTTCTAAACAATATGTATAGTTCTCGCCTTACTATTTTTATGGGGACAATCTCTGTACTTGTGGTTTCCTTAACAACCCCAACACTGAATGGGCGCCTGTCTCTATCTTTGTGGTCTCTCTTCAGTCATTCTCGGCTCTCTAAATGATGACTGTCCCTGAAGACTGTTTCTGAAAAAGGGAGGTTTGTTTCCCTTCTGTCTCTGTTCTTTCTTAAAACTCTTCCAGTCATCCCAAGCCTTCCGAAAGGTAGGCTTTTCTCTTTGTTGTTCCTATAGGTATTTTTCCCTTCTTATGGTTTCTTCCATGGTCTTAGGATCATCGTATTGAATCTTGTCACCAATGGAAGGTGGCAGTCCACTCAGATACCTCTGAATTTTAACAGCCTCGTCTTTGATGAATGGAACATACTTCAGTAGTTCCAGAAAAATTCGTTCATACTCATCAATGGTCATACTACCCAACTTGAGTTCGAAGAACTCCATCTTTCTATCATAGTATCTTTTAGTCAGGTATTTTTTCTCGAAATACCTCTTAAATTCCTTCCAAGTGACCTCTTTCTCTCTGATGTGTTGCACCTGCACAAACTGATCCCACCACATGGATGCTTTTCCTTTCAGTTGATACATTGCAATTCTTCCTTCTGCATGGGCAGAATAATTCTGCAATTGGAATTATTTCTTCATGCCAAGCAACTATGTCTCGACATATTCCTCCTTCTTATGTTCTCCATCGAATGTTGGAGGCTTAATTTTGTTCATATCTCCTTTCAATTCCTTCCTTCCATATTTCCAATGTTTTCTGGTAGGGGACGGGCTTGAACCACTGTGTGTCTTACTGTCAGAATGTCTTTGGGAGTGACTAAGATGTCAGCTACCACTCCTCGACCTACTTCTTCTCCCACAGTTTCTACGACTCCCCGTCGTACTTGAGTCTCTTCCTTTCTCGAGTTTCTTCTCTATTCTTTCCAGACTCTTCAAAAATTTTAAGTTTAATGCGCCCTGCCGGTCCTTGACTTTCATGAGATTTCGGCTATCATCTTGACGAGCGTTGGCCTCTCTTTTCAATACTTCAAGTATTTTCATTATGTGTTCTTCCTTATCCTTTTCTTTTCCATGCCCATTGGAGTTCGATCCTTCGACTCCCAGGTTAACATCCTTTCCTTCCCGTTCATCTTCTATTTCAGGGGTAAACTACACTTTTCCCCACTCCATACTCGGCGTTGATTAACTGGGGTTCTGGCCTTCGTTGAACTCTGCACACACACTCTATGCAATTAAATTTGAAATTTGTCAAGCCATTAAACCTTCGCGAACAATCCACAATATTTATAAACCAGTTCGGGCAAAATAAAAGACATTTCGTTTTAAACAAGTTTCTTGAACTGGAAATATTACGTATCTCTCCCATTTCTTTGCGTTTGAGGCAATTTCCAAACAGTTCTGGCACTCGTCAGTCTTCTACAATATAACGCATAGACGACTCAAATTTGTCGAGCCTTCATTTTCTTGACAATTCCTCATCTTTTGTGACAATCGAGTTTAATAAAGTGTTTTCAATTTCATGAATTTTCTGAGCTCTGTTCAGCTCTATACTTTCTGGGTGTTCGAAACTTCAGTTTTTAGTATTTCAGAACTTTTGGAACCTTGAGTTTCGGGGTTTCGGAGTTTCGGTACTGGAGAACTCCCATTTCACTCTCCTTCCCCACCCCCGACTTCCGAAATTCCGATTTACCTTATTCTACGGGTCTATAGCACAGCTGTCGCCCTCAACCGTAGTGGTACGTGGTGTGTTTCAGAGGATCCTCGTCACCTTCGGTGACGTCATTAGGGTCCCACCACTCTTGTCTTGTATTCCCACTTGCTGGCACGTGGTACTCTTCATGTGTCTACATGGCACATCTCCCGATTGAAGCTTCGGGTGTCGGGGTTTCGTGATCCCCGACGACATGAGTTCCTGTCCTCATGAACTCCCGATCCCCGATTTGCCGATGCGCCTTTTCCTTAGCCTCCCGGCTATGCCGAGGTCCATGTGACCACCTCTCATAAGACCAGAGTCTTTTACTCTTATCGGGGTTTCAGACTTCCCAATGTCCAAAATCACATGTCCTCAAGATTCGCGATTCTCCAAATCCTGACGCGTCCTTCACACGTTAGCTCTCTGGGCTTAGCTCCTGGTCCACGTGACCTCTACCCCGTGACCGTAGTCAAACCTCTCGTCGGGGTTTCAGGGTTTGGAGTTCCACAATGCATGGAATTCTTGTCCTTACGATTCCTGATTTCTCGAAATGGAAAATCTCACGACGTGTGTCCTCCGTCTTTCGGACGGTCTAGATCTATTTCGGAGCTTTTTCCCGTAGCCTCTGAGGTTTAACCTTTGGACATCTCCCGAAAGATCCTATGGCTTTCGGGTTTTCCAGCCGAGATCTGACGGTTCAAACTATTCCTAACAGTTCGAAATTTCGCATATCGCGATTTTCCCACATTACTATGTATTTCAAAAAGAAATTTTAATTCCTACGCACATTTTTCCAGATCCGACGGCCACGAGGCCTCGCCTTCCCTCTCAAAAAAATCATAAGGTTCTAACACCATTGGTGTAGAGACCTGTCTCCCTGTGGTCATAGACCACACCAACCACGGTTTCACTCGCCGCTATACTTCCTGAGCTCGTAAGCAGGGTCAAGCAACTACTTGACATTTTGGAGCAAACCAGAGTACTAAATTGGTTCTCCAGACCCAATTTTCCTTCGCATTCTTGGTCCAAAGACTGCTCCATTGGCCCATCAAGGCTCAGTGTCGAAACCTTGGCTCTGATACCAATTTGTAGTGTACCTTTTTTCTTACCAAGGCTTTTAACGGACTATGTAACAATCTGTACACAATTGCGTTGGATTTACATAACACATACAGTCCAGTATATACTCCACATGCATTTAACAGTAATTAAAAACGTTTAATTCTCAGAGTAAAAACATACAATTTTACTGCTACGATTAAACAATCCATAACATTCCATAATAATTCATATACACAGCGGAATCATGATAATATATATAGCACAGTCATGTGGAAATGTAATAAGAACATAATTAAACACTTATGTTGTGACAGTGGAGAAATCCACCAACCAAGTGCAGGCCTTCCATGAACCTCCCAGTCGTAGACCGCATTGCTCCTCAACTCAACAGTGGTCACCCCCGAGCTGGGACTGAGCTCCACCCCAGGGAAAGGAATCCTAGGCTAGGCTGAGGTTATAGGGAAAACAACACAGGAATATCTAGAAAGATTCTTCCCAAAGATGCCATCTTACGCCCACTACTGCCAGACTCTCATTCCCCACATGCCTGTTCCGCCCGGGAGTATACACCTTCACAGGCACAGTCCATCGGTGCTAACCTCCCTCTTTGGGTCTCAGCAATAGGCCGAATCAGGAAGTCTCAGAGCCCGTAGCTGGTGCTGGGCACTCTCTGGAAGAAACCACTTCCCAGCAAACTCTTTCACCTGGAAAGAGTTGCTCACAGGCCAATAAGCCTCACGTAGTCCAGAACTGCATGCCACAACAAACACAGGGAAAATAAACACAGGCTTCCCAAGAACCGGTTCAGCAGTCACAGGATGTTCTCATGGTCAAGATTTGAGAACAGGGCTCCACGCACAAGCTCGCTCATCTTTTCTTGGGAAAACAGAGACTCTTCCCTGAAATTGACATGAACATTTCATTCGGGGAATGCACACACTGGTTTTCTCTCACAGACAGACTCCACGGCTCTGAACAAGGGTAAAACATGCATTCTTCAACACCCAACATAAGCTTCCTCTCTGTAACAGACATACACGAGGTCTCCTGCAGGCTGGTTCCTATCGCTCCTGCTCCGGGCAGTTGGGTCGAATGGAATGCGAGAGATCCCCCCCCATGGTTGTTCCTTTCTGTTTTATTTGCATGCGCCAGAGTGGACATTTGTCACCCTGGGAACTACATGCGTTCCATCCACATGCCTCCCTGTACACCCTTTCCTTTTTTCTAGGAACTTAGGATAAAATAATATGCACATGGATTTTTAGGAAATAATATTAAAATATTATTCCAGGCCTAAGCCCCTAGGCTCAACACTCAACCCCTTTCCCACCTTCCAGCCCCTAGTTCCTTGCCCACTCTGTGGACGCTCAGTCCCCCTTCACTCATTCATTGTGGTCGGTCTGCACCTGGCGGTGTTTATATTTTATTGATTATTTTGCATACATACAAGTACAACAACAGGCTCCTGGCCTTCAAACACTTAGGCTTCCTGGCCTAACAAACACATAAGCCTTCCGGCTTATACAAAACTTGGCTCACCATCCTATAGAACACATTTACAATTCATTGTATATATCATGATCTGTAACGGGGCTCGGCCTTGGGGACACTACACCTAAGCTAGAGAAATGACAACGTATGCTCATTAGACTCAGAAGAAGCATCAGAGAATTGGCTGAATAAGATGTTTGAAGTATCTACAAGAAGATGTGCCAGATTAACTAGAGAAGTCTACTGGATTGTCACAACAGTAAGCAACTTACCCACCTTTCATGGTTTGAATCCTTTAGAAACCTTCTTGTCGGACTTTGAAGAAAGTGTACCAATATAACAAAGATTATTGGCAATGGATGAGGCCTTGAAAGCTAGACCAGCAAGATGGTGGGGGACACACAAAAACAACATTGCAGACTGGGTACAATGTCGTACCCTGATGACAGCGCGGTTCTCAGCACAAGTAGAAGGCTGCGAAGTTTGATACACATGTCGAAGTTTCCCAAAGGACCATGTGCAAAGATGTGAGGAAGCAACAATCAAAGGCCAGAGTCATGAAAACTTGTTAAATGTGAAGTTGTGATATGATCTGGGGCGTCCATTTTAGAAAGACACATGGCGCAGGATCCGACTAATCATGATTTCGAGACTCAAAGGTTTGAGCATGGAGCGCATCATGAATTTGCGAAACACGAAATCACAATGCGCCTAAAAGTTGGGCCCATGATCATAGCCCATGGTCATATGGAAGAAGATCCATAAAGAAAGGGAAAGTGCCTGTCAAGTGGCTGGCAGTTGAGGTTGTCCGAGCAACTGATCCTGTTCATCATTTTCAAGGCAAATCCAATCTTGATCCATATGGGTTGTTTTGCGTTTTGAGCATCGGGATATTTGAAAGAGAGGGGAGTGAAAACTCCCTAAATGTGAAATCTTGAGTTTTCATATGAGATAATCACGAGGTCATGGCCCATGGTCATGTGGGGCAAGGAGAAAGGAGCTACACAAAGAATCAGAGCACCTGAGTTGGTCATAGAGAAAGATATGTGCGACCTCAAGGCACCAGAATTGACTCAAAGGAATTATGAGTTCGCTAGGAACATTCATGGGTGTCAGGCCTCATACTAAGCCCAATAAATGTTATTAATGAGAATGAAGAAGGTGGTTGAAACCTCATTTCACCACATAAATGGAAAGCATGGAAAATATTTCCATGAAGGGAATACTGTCAGTCGAAAGTTCCCTGTCATGGATTTTCTTGTGAAGCCCATACTGATTCAATCTTGCGTCTAACAGAAGAATGCAGGTGCAATATGACAGAAGAAGACACAGATGCTAAGCCTTGAATGCAATGACCAGAGTGTGCTTATGAAGAGAGCAAGTTGTTTTGAGTATAAATACTCAGATTTAATATTTTGTTAGGGTTGATGGTAGAGCAAAGCTCCCATATTGTAAAGTTTTAAATCAAGCTTCTGGTTGTCTAGTTATGCCGTTGTAATCTGAGATTTCTTGTTGCTCGAAGACCTGATGTTCGTAGCAGAACTTTATATTTTCTCACCAAAGTATTCCTCTTACTCACCTTTACTACAACCTACTGATTGAATTTAAACTAAAACCTCACTTGCTTGTGCATACTAGTCTAGTTTTCTTATTTATGATGATATTTTATTGAGACTGCGCCCATTTGAACTTTTTTTTAACCAACCCATGACATAAAACTCTGATGCATATCGTGCTTACCTCTGCCACAATCTGGAGGTGACTTCTGGTGCTAACAAAAGGAACTATTTTCTAATCAATCATGCATGTAGGAATGAGATTTTTCAGCCAAGGTACCCATGACAGAGGTAATCGAGGAAGAGGTAATTGCAACAGGGGCCTTATAAGGCCTAGATTCTCCATTCACTTTGATGTTGACTCGCAAGAGTTAGGCAAGCTATTTCAGGCTGGGTTTTTCAATTGGATTGGGCAAGGAGTGGTACAACCTAGGCATGAAAGGCCTCCCTTCCAATATCCACAATCCCTTGGTATTCTCGTACCCCCTCATGTCTCATTTGAACCCGAGGTTCCCGAAAACGATGGATGGCAAGAGATTGTCCACCCGACAATCTCCCAACATCGTGGCTGGTCCAATTTGTCTTTACCTGATCCCCCTCCTATCAATCAAATTGTACAAGATGAACCTTTCCACTCACCAGTTCAGTCCTCCCATGCTAGCAAAAGGTTGAAAATTGAGGCACACCATGCCCCTGACAAAGGAAAATCCATTGCTACCCCTTCCTCACCCTCCAATGGCTCTGATAAATCCGTGTCCTCCTGGATGCATTTGAGGGATGATTATTATCATGTGATCAACAAGATTACGCTTAAAGGCCCAACACAACCAAGGTCATATTCAGAGAGATCAAGGGGTGACAACAACAACAAGGGAAATATTGCATCTCAGAGTGGAAAATATGGTTTTTGAGTTATTATTTTATTTATTTTTTATGACAGTTGACTTCAAAAGTTTTGGACAACATATTTTTTTTGGATATATGAGTACTGTATTTTTGAAAATAATTTCAAATATCAATGAGATAAATTGTCAAACATGAATGTGATGATGGGAGTCACAAGGAGGGATGTTTGTTTAATTGACTAAGTTATGTTATGATTGTTAAGAGCTAAAAGAGAGTCACAAAGGGTCCCACCTACTAGTTATTATTTATTTAAAACCCTTATTATGATTTATTACTTTTCCCCCTAACTAAAAAGTTGGTTGAGTTTTAGTTAACTTAACTAATGAAGTAGTTCAACTAATTCAACCAATTCTAATTTGATTAAAAGCAAAAGGAAAGGGAGGAAAAAAGGGAGAATAGAAGAAGAAGCATACTAAGGTTTTCTCTTTGATTTTGTGTTGAGATAGTTTTGTTTTCATTCATTCCTTAATTGATCATAGGCCTAATTCTTTTTTATGATATCATGGTCATATTGTAAACAACAACATTCGGGGCTGAATTACATCATTCAGACACTTGTTTTTCAGAGGTGTTAATATATCTTTGATATTTTGTTTATGAATTAGTTTTCATGACTGACAAAGTCTATTGTTCAGAGTTGAGTGGGAAGCAATCTGTGGTAAGTTGATCCATCTTTCAGAGTTCAATTTTTGGTTTTTTGTCAGAGGTCCTTTTGTATGTTTCATCGGGGACGTCTAAGTTTGACTTTGGTCCAAAGCTTCTTCACAGAATTTTGTAAAGAAAATGACTCTTTGATTTACTGGAATGAAATAAAGGATTTATTTATGTCTCATTTGTCTTGATTATCAACATGGTGTCTTTACTTCTGTCTCTATATTTATTTCAGAAACTGTTATATTCAGAAAATCATATAAATAATGAATTTTCTAGCAAGCTTTTATTTATAAAAAAGACTAGCCTAAGAACTTGTAATCAATACTTGTGAGTTAGAATATTAATTTCGATGGCTATAAACATAGGGTGATATTCCCTTCTATTTTTCTTTAGACAAGAATAATCTGAAAATACTTATGCAAGATGATTTCATATCTTTTCTTCAACATTTATTTGGCGACCATACTGGGGATATCTTTAATATCTCTCTAGTTAATTTTTATGCTTGATTAGCATCGATACATCTATTTTTTCTAATATTGATTCTTTGATTGTTTTATTTCTTAATGACCGTGCCTGTTACAAGGCAACCCAATATTGAGCTCGATCTTCAATATCAGACCAACATTGCCTTTAATTTGTTTAACACCATTTTAGACACTGCCAATACCCATGTTGAGCTTAATCTTTCATAGGCAGCAATTGAGCGAGATATTAGTTCCCAATAACGTTGGGAAGCTAGATGAAGAAAACCTAGAAATCGACAGTAACCTTCTTGTTCCTTCAATTTTGTCCCTTCTTTGATGTCCTTAGACTCTCATGTCTCCAAAAGAAGAAGAGGCTTATCACTCGAAATTAATCCTATTGATGAAATAGGAAGAAACGTTGTGTTGTCTGCCCAACAAAGTGCTCTAAGGAGAAATTTATCTGATTCATCCAATTTGTTTTTGTTTCCCTCACCTATCATCCACAATATGGCATCTAGTGGTGGCTCTGGTGGCACTGGAAGTATTTTCTCTTCTCAGTATTCATCTTCGTCAGAGATTGGTAGATTATATAGCCACCATATCCCTGTCCAATCTACCACAAATCACACTAAAGTCATTAAAAGGTATGGGATTTTCCAGTTTGAAGAAGATGCCACAACCACACAGTGGCATGTGTCCTCTCCTCTTAACCTAGCACCTGCTACTCATCCACTTCCTAAATTCAAAGAACATATTCCCAGGTTTTTGGGAAATAACACTGTCACTACAAACAAGCACCTGGTGGAATTTTCTAATGCTTGTCACAACATAGGGGCCAATGACAACGATACTTGCATGCGCTTATTCATCAACTCCTTGGAAGGAAAGGTTGTGGCCGATTTCTTTGACCTTCCTCCTAAGATTATGTCTACTTGGAAGGATTTAATCTATTGGTTCATATCCACTTATGGGCAATCCAAAAGCCCAATCGAGAAGTTACAGGAATACAATAACATCGCCTATAAGGATGGTGATACCATCAAGCCCTTTAACTCGCGTTTCACTAAGTTATGCAATCAGCTCCCTGAAATCATTCGACCTCAGAACCAAGATGATTTCATGCATTACTACAATGCATTACCTTCCCCCTACCGTCATAGGCTTGAGGAAAAAGCCATTGATAATCTTGGTTTTGCTCTGCATACTTGTTTAGAGTAAGAAGAACAACTTGAAAGAACAGGTCTTCCTCAGGGAGAATCGGTTAAATAGACAGACATGTCTGTCCTCTTATAGATAGTACAAGATATGAACAATTGTATGATAGCGTTTGAGCGAAAGGGGACCGTCTTCCCTCTCACCCTTGGAGCTTCATCCTCTTCTGCACCTCCCTTTAGAAACCCAACTGAAAATAATTTTCAGCCTAAAGCTATCTTGCCTCAAAGTTGGTGTAAATTTTGTGAGGAACACCACGAGGAAGAAACATGTGAGGTAAGGAAGAGTGCCAGATTAGGATGTGACCTTATTTTTGTGCATACACCCTGAAATAAGTACAACCCTTAGTATTCAGGTAATTGATATGCCAATAATAAATTACTCAATCATCTTGGGAAGAGATTGGCAAACCTTAATAGGTGGATACCTCTCGCTCGATGGGAAACATTTATCCATTCCCCGGAATGGTAAAAACATTATAGTCCTTAGAGAGGGAAGGATTTCACCTTACATAGAGAGTGTCCCACAGCCTAATGTAAACTATATCGAAGAGGACCTAGGAGTGTATTCCATATTTGTTGAGGAGGATAACATTCCCTTGGAATGAATCGATTTGGATGATGGTATGTGGCACATGCATTTTGATGGCTCATCCTCAAATTAAGGAAATGGAGCTGACATTGTTTGATTTCTCATGTAGGAAAAATTCATAACTTTTCTTATAGGTTAGAGTTTGCTTGCATGAACAATGTGTTGGAAATACTAGAACAACTGAGAGGGGGGGGGGGTGAATCAGTTGTTTATAAGCTTAAACAATTTTATGCCTTTTAAATAATTATTAAGATTTCTTCATGTGTCATCAACCAATCATACAGCATATGGACAGTAAGAGTAAAGATCATCA